>JAJOOH010000608.1:0-47181 GCA_029582605.1 Solanum gracilifrons
GGGGGGGGATCTTGCATTGAATGCTATAATCAGCTCCTCCCATAATGTGATGGAATTGTTTGGGAACTCGGCCAACCACTTGCTAGCTTCCCCCGTTAAAGATAGTGGAAATAATTGAATCCGGACAGACTCTTGTGACACATTCTTGATTGAAAATAGGTTGCACACCTCCGTAAAATTTCTTACATGCTCATGCAGGTTTTCGTGTTCTAGCCCTCCATAGAGTGCACTCATTTGGAGGAGATGAAGAGTTGTGCTAGTGACCTCAAATATTGCATTCCCATCTGCTTGTGGTATGCAGATTGCACCCATTTCACTTGATTGAGATGGGTTGTAAACACTATAGATATCATCAATACCATCCCGATGACCTTCTTGACTACCATTCACCTCTTCCTCATTCAGTTTTACTTCTATGTACGCCAACCAACACCACATAATGCAGCCTATGCCAATTCAACTACAGCTAAAAAATTCACAAATCAAATTTTTGATCAAAGAATTCTAAGTAACGCTACTCCTCGGTAGCGGTGCCATTTTGATTTAACGTATCAAGGACACTTAATCCAGTTCTAAGCATCAATGATCGTTGTCTTTCCCACAGAGAGTAACATTCTTAGAATTCAAATATGAAAGTATAATGATGACCCTTGCAGCTAAGCAGCACACACTTAAGAGTTTAATAATCAAATCTTTAGGATGTCGTTACTAACACAATTCAAAGTAATAACAAGAAATAATCAGATAATTAGAACACACTTGGGGGGTTGACTAACCAACTATCGAATTCAACTTAATGGGTGTACATCATTACCGATAGTGCTAAATCGTCACGGGTAGAATGGACTTTAAGTAAAACAACTTTATCTTGAACAATTGCTTTATTTCCATTGAATTCTATCGAACTTCAACACTATCCATAAGCTAACCAGCCCACATTCTCATCAAATCTACTCTTTCGAGATAGATACAAAGGTTGGGTCTTGTGTTTCACTTTCTCAAGCTGAAACCATCAAAACCCACTACTAAGAATGCAAAATTATTATGTTGGTTCCGTACTTCTCTCTCGAGCAAGCACAAAACTCTGAAATCTATCACACAAATGATCCAATAATTAAATTAAACCACCATAATAATTTAGACTCGCTTCAGATTAACACCAACAATCGCTAATCGATAATACCCATTTAGTAGAATACAACAATTGGTTACATTATCAAACCCTCAAGGTTAGGGTTTTAGCCAATCATGGAGAAAAGATGAAAATTAACACCTGCCACATTTTCCATAGCTAGGAAAATGAAATTCGAAAGTTAAAATCAACTAAAATCTTGTCAATTACAAAATCTCAATGAAAAACCTTGCTTAAATCACTTGAAACCCACAATGGTAGTGTTTTCGCTCTCAATCTTTTGTTTCTTACATTTATAAATTCCTTCTCTCTCTAGCAAAAATCAGTTTATGCAAGTTTGATGTGTGGTTGTTTGGGACCAATCGGCGAGGTAAGTCAGGCTTCGCCGACCGTTTGGCGACTCGATGATTTTCCTTCCTCTCGCCTTCATTTTTCACCTCTTCTTAGTCCACCACTGTAATTTTAGGTGAGCTAGATCGGGATCGCCGAGTGATTCCGTGATGTACCCATTTTTCTTTCATCTCACCCATTAGCACTTATCTTGATCTCCATCAGTACTTTTGGCAAACTGGTCATCCAATATCGAAGCGATCGGCGACACACCGAATGGAACTACTGCTTTCCAAAGCTACCTCTAATCCAGCTTCAGTGTTCTGTAACTTTAGGCGATAGAGTGACAACTTGGCGAGTCGCCGAGTGGCATTGGCGATCATCAAGCTTGTTTTTCCTTTCTCATTTTCACTCGTGTTGTCTCTATTTCCCATTTCTTTCCTAGCTTTGTTCCTCAATTTAGTAAATTGCATTCATTCAACTATAATGTCTATTTTAGCATGTTTTCATGATTTTATGCATGGCTATCATACTTAGTGCATTTTTGTACTAACCCATACTTTCCTACATTTTCCCCAAGTGTAGGGTCTGATTCTCGAGGTGGTCCCCATTGTGGCTAGAGCTTGGAATTGATCATTTCTCCTTGCATGTTGGTGAGTCCTCATAATTCTATGATGGATATCTTCATTTAGTAGTTTCATTCTTGTATTTGACTTTCAGATTATGTTGTATGGGTTGTGACTCTCTTTGACTCAAGAGTTGTAATAGATGACTAATTGAGAAAAGTGAAGACTTCTGCTTTCCTTTATGAAATTTACTTCCGCTTTCCTTTATGATTTTTTTTTACTTGAAATGTGTTTTTACTCTTTATTGTTCTATGCTTATGTTATGATATGCTAAGTGGCTTACATGCAGCACTTCGGGGTTCTATATGACTTGTTATGTCTAGGGGTACCCTTGGGTCGTGAAAAACTTGGTAATTAGAGCACAAGGTTTAGAATGATTCTAGGATGATGTCTCATAAGCCACGTCTAGTAGGGTCTTGTTCATGATTGTGAAGCGCGCCACATTTATGAATGAGAAGCTATAAGATGTTTAGGAAATTTCAATTCTTTCATTACTCTTGAGTCGTGCCTTAGAGTTTAACTCTTTTAATTCCCTTTCCTAATCATTCTCTTGTGTCTTCAAAAAATGAATACACGAAAGGCTAACTCAAGAAGAATGGAGGGTGACAATATAAATGAAGGTGCTCCTCCTTGAGCTAATTAAGCTCCGGTTGATCCGGTGGTTGAAAACGAGACCCATGCGGAGTTTAGGTCTACTATCCAAATGTTGGCTCAAGTCATGACGGCTCAAGACAATAGAGAAGTTGTAGCTCTAGTGAATCCTAATGTGAATTCAGCTGCTTCAAGGGTTAGTGATTTTTCTAGAATGAACCCTCTCGAGTTTCATGGATCCAAAGTGGAAGAGGACCCTCAAGAACTTTTGGAGGAGGTTTATAAGATACTTGATATTATGGGGGTGACTTCGGTAGAGAAAGCATAGTTGGCTTCTTACCAATTGAAAAGTGTGGCACAAGTATGGTATATACAATGGAAGAACACTAGGCTGGTAGGAGTGAGTCCCATAGAATGGGAAGTGTTTAAATTGGAGTTTCTTGATAGATTCTTTCCCCGAGAGTTGAGGGATGATAAGGTGGAAGAACTCATTAACCTTAGGCAAGGTAGCATGAGCGTTAAGAAGTATGCCTTGGAATTCACCCAACTATCCAAGTATGTTCCATCTATGGTGGTGGATCCGAGGGATGCGCTGAGTAGGGTTTTGGCGGGTGTGTCTGACTTGGTTGAAGAATAATGTCGTACGGTAATGCTCCATCATGACATGGATATCTCAAGGCATATGGTGTATGCTTAATAAATTGAGGAATCAAGACTCAAGAAAAAGAATAGAGAGGCGAAAAAAACTAGAATCAATGATGGGAACTTTTCCAATGCTAGGTCTGATGGACAAGGTCGACTAAGGTTTAGAAAAAGGTTCTCCAACCAAGGATCCTTTAGTGCTCCAAGGGTCAACAAGGATGGGGTTTCCAACCCGAAACCTCAAGGAGATAATAGTAGTGTTTATTATGTTGCTAGGCCTAATTGTGCAAAATGTGGAAGAAAGCATGATGGCAAGTGCCTTGTTGGTACCGAAGGGTGTTTTAGTTGTAGAAAGGTTGGCCAAAAGATGAGAGATTATCCAATCCTCAAGATTAAGGGAAGGGAAGATAAGCAAGATCATCCAAGCGGTTCAAACTCCAATGCACAAAATGAAAACTACTTTTATACTCTTCAATGCTGAGGTGATGAAGAGAACTCCCCGGATATGGTGACTAGTATGTTAAAAGTCTTTTCTATTGATGTATATGCTTTGTTAGAACCCGGTGCTACTATGTCCTTTGTGACACCTTTCGTGGCCATGAGGTTTGAAATACTCCCTGAAGTGTTAGTAGAACCTTTTTCGGTCTCTACCCCTGTTGCTGACTCGTTGGTGGCTAATAGAGTCTATAGAAGTTGTCCCATTGAGTTACTTTGGTGTATTTGGTGGATTTGGTGGAATTAGACATGTTAGACTTTGATGTTATTTTGGGTGTGGATTGGTTGCATGTATGTTATGCCTCTATAGATTGTAAGACTCGGGTGGTTAGATTTCCAATTTCTAAATGAACCTATCTTAGAGTGGAAATGGGGAAATTCTATGCGTAGAGGTCAATTTTTCTCTTACCTTAAAGATAAGAAGATGATTTCCAAAGGGTGTATTTACCATCCTATGAAGGTGATGGATGTTGAGTTTGAACTCCTTCTCTAGAGTCGGTTCCGATAGTGAAAGAGTTTCCAGAAGTTTTTCTCGATGATTTACCCAATATTCCTCCTATGTGGAAAATAGATTTTGGTATTGACCTTTTACCAAACATGCAACTTATCTCCGTTCCTCCTTATAGAATGCCTCCGGTCGAGTTGAAAGAGGTTAAAGAGCAACGAAAGGATTTGTTAGACAATGATTTTATCTGACCAAGTATCTCTTCATGGGGTGCTCCGATGTTGTTTGTTAGAAAGAAGGATGGGTCTCTTAGAATGTGCATTGATTATCGTCAATTGAATAAAGTGACCATCAAGAATAAATATCCCTTTCCGAGAATTGATGATTTGTTTGACCAACTACAAGGGGATAGTTAATTCTCTAAGATTGATCTTCGTTCGAGTTATCATCAATTAAGGGTGAAAGTGTTTGATATTCCAAAGACGACCTTCGAAACCCTGTATGGTGACTATGAGTATGTGGTAATGTCATTTGGATTAAATAATGCTCCGATGGTGTTTATTGACTTGATGAATAGAGTGTTTAGGCAATACCTAGACATGTTTGTGATTGTGTTTATCGATGATATTTTGATCTACTCAAAGAGTGAAAATGATTATGTGGACCATTTGAGGATTGTGTTACAATTTCTTAAGGACCAATAATTTTTTGCAAAGTTTAGCAACTGTGAGTTTTGGCTAAGATCCGTAGCTTTCCTTGGTCATATTGTGTCAAACAAGGATATTGAGGTAGATCCAAATAAGATGGATGCAGTCAAGAGTTGGCCTAGACCTCTAACTCCTTCCGACATTAGAAGCTTTTTGGGTTTGGTCGGTTACTATAGGATGTTTGTTGAAGGGTTTTGCTCCATTTCTTCTCCGTTGACGGCTTAGACTAAAAAGAAAGCTAAGTTTGAGTGGTCGGAGTTTTGTGATAAAATCTTTCAAGAGTGGAAAAATAGACTTACGTCTGCTCCGGTGTTGACCTTACTAGAAGGTACGAGTGGTTTTGTTGTATATTGCGATGCGTCTAGAGTGGGGTTAGGATGTGTCCTCATGCAAAACGGTAAAGTGATTGCCTATGCTTTAAGGTAACTTAAAGTACATGAGAAGAATTATCCTACCCATAATCTTAAATTAGCGGCAGTGGTATTTGCCTTGAAAATATGAAGACATTACTTGTATGGTGTACATGTGGATGTTTTCACCGATCAGAAGAGTCTACAATATGTGTTTAGTCAAAAGGACTTGAATCTCCTACAAATAAGGTGGTTAGAACTTTTGAAGGACTATGACATGAGTGTCCTTTACCACCCCGACAAAGCTAATGTTATAGCAGATGCACTTAGTAGATTGTCCATGGGTAGTGTCGTTCATATAGAGGATGAAAAGAAAGAATTGGTTCATTAGGTGCATAGATTAGACCGACTAGGTGTCCAATTGTGGATTCCACCAGCGGTGGTGTCATGTTCCATAATGGTTCCAAATCGTCCATTGTAATAAATGTGAAGTCTAAACAAGGTCTTGATCCTATATTAGTTGAGTTGAAAGAGTCGGTACTCAAGAAGTCCGTTGAGGCTTTCTCCCAAGGGGGAGATGGGGTACTTAGGTACCAAGGTCGCTTATGTGTTCCAAATGTTGATTGTTTGAGGGATTAAATTTTAGAGGTAGCTCATACTTTTTAGTATTATATTCATCCGAGAGCCACCAAGATGTACTGTGATCTACAGGAAGTCTATTGGTGGAATGGTATGAAGAGAGATGTTGCAGGATTTGTAGCCAAATGTCCTAATTGTCAACAAGTTAAGGTTGAGCATCAAAGGTCGGGAGGCTTGTCCCAAAATATAAGTATTCCCCCTTGAAAGTGGGAAGATGTGAATATGGACTTTATTTTGGGTTTGCCTCGCACTCGAAAGCAGCATGATTCTATTTGGGTCATCATAGATAGGATGACAAAATCAACTCACTTTATTCCTATCAAGGTTTCTCATTCGGCGGAAGACTATGCCAAGTTGTATTTAAGTGAGATAATAAAGTTTCATGGGTACCTTTATCTATTATTTCGGATCGGGGTACTCAATTTACTTCACATTTTTGGAAGTTATTCCAAAAAGGGCTTGGTACTAAGGTTAAGCTTAGAAAGGTTTTTCATCCCCAAACTGATGGGCAAGCAAAGCGTACCATCCAAATATTAGAAGATATGTTGAGGACATAGTTTATAGATTTCAAGGGAAATTGGGATGACCACTTTCAATTAATAGAGTTTTCCTACAATAATAGTTATCATTATAGTATCGATATGGCTCCCTTTGAAGCCTTATATGGTAGGAGGTGTAGGACTACGGTCGATTAGTTTGAGGTGGGTGAAATTGCGCTTATTGGTCTTGAATCGGTTTATGAAACCATTGAGAAAGTTCAGTTCATTGGAGAGATGCTGAGAATAGCTCAAAGTAGACAAAAATTTAATGCCAATGTGAGAAGGAGAGATCTAGAATTTGAAGTTAATGATTGGGTCTATTTGAAAATCTCACCCATGAAGGGTGTGATGAGATTTAGCAAGAAAGGGAAACTTAGTCCCCGGTATGTAGGCCCATATCCAATTTTGAAATGTATTTGGAAGGTTGCCTAAGAGTTGGATTTGCCAAATGATTTGGCCTCGGTCCATTCGGTATTTCATGTTTCTATGCTTAAGAAATGCATTGGAGATCTGGCATCCATAATTCCCTAAGAAGGGTTGGGAGTTGATGAAAGCCTTTCCTATGAAGAGGTTCCAGTAGAGATCCTAGACCGGCAAGTCAAGAGATTGAGAAACAAGGAAATTGCTTCCGTGAAGGTTTTAGGGAGAAATCATTTAGTTGAGGGTGCTACTTGGGAGGCCGAGGTCGATATGAAGTCTCGATATCCTCATATCTTTCCATCTACTCCTATTCAAACTTGAGCTAAGTAGTTCCTCTTGAGTTTAAGTGTTTTGGGATTCATGGGTGTTATATGAGCTTTTCCATGATTTCCTAATGTTATGCATGTTCTTTAAAATTCATGTTTAGTAAGAAAATGAGTTTTATGATTTATGTTCCTCATGTTGTTGTACATTTAGTATGAATTGTCTATTTGACTTCATGAGATGATTTGATGAACATTCTGTAGTATGCTTTTGAGAGTAATTGCATATTGGGTCTATGATATTGTGTTGAGCATGCTTTTAGTTGGAGAAGGTAGTTCCTCCTATGAATATGAGAAATGTTAAATTTCATGCATAATAGGTTGTTAGATGTAGTTCCTAGTTCCTTGTGTTGCATTGATTTTGTTGTAGATGGATTTGAAGTTTCCTCCTTTGAATTTGGCATTATTTTAGTGTTTCATACATGTTGGGCTGCTAGTTTTGAGTCTTTATTTCCATAAGGTGTATAGATCATCATTCAACAATGAATGTTCCCAAGGGGGAGATAATGTAACACTCCAGAAACTAGCTAGCTAAACTAGAGCTTAACATGAGGGTTACAGTAGTAAACGTACCTCCCCGTACCTAAAAATATGGGTTTTGTGTTATAACGCCAAGGCACGAACCCGAAGGATCAACCATGGGTCCTTGAGGAGGACCCTTAAAAGTTGCCTGGCAGTGACCCATGAAGGAGGACTCATACCCCGTAGGTCCTCCCACGCCTCGTGGGTAGGCATCTGTGAGACAAGGTATCAGAAATCAGGCCTCTTAACCCCAGACCACGTTCATCGGCACGGGACATGGGTCCAACAATGGTCCGTCTGTGATGGATCGTGGGTGGGCCTGGAAACTGCCTCTCTGCAGTTACACCTAGGGGCACTTTGGGGTTTTCAATTTTTAATTTATACTAAGTGACGTTGTTTTACACTAAATTAGACTAACTATATATATTTTTAAGACCCCTAAATTAAGTCATCTTCCGCATAATCCCAAATCCCAAAAGAAAGACCCAAACCCTCTCCAAATATTTTCTATCTAGAACACCAAGGAAGAAGAAGAAGGAATGTGAAGCTAGGGTTGAAGGAGCAATCTTTTCTACTAAATTTCATTGGAATTCATAGCTAAGGTATGGTAGTCCTTCATCCATGGATAGAATTCATCTATGGAGTCCCTCCAAAACTCAATTTCAAGGATAAAGATTCCCCAAAAGTTAGGGTTTTAACTCCTAGTCATGAATTCCTTTCAAAAATGATTCTATTGATTTAATGACTTTATATTATGATTGAATTGATGAATTGTTATGGTTTTATGATGAAATCTCCCAAGAATCCATGAAATCCCCATATTCCCAACTTATGACCTTGTGATGTGGGTGAACTGTAGAAAGAAGTGTCTTACGAGATTATGCTTATAGTAATTGAACTAATTGAATCAAGTTATTATCCATGTCTAATGTAGTAATTCTAGATGTGTTGATTGAATATGATCTATGGTCTTTGAAGGGAAAAGTATGAGAATTATATATGACTATGAGATTATGTATATGCTTTATGAACACTTTGAGAGTAAAGTGAATATGATTATGATCTTTTTTTTGTGTTGTTGGAAGGTTATCCTCATGTACACACTTATGTATGAATATGATATGATGCGAAAGTTTTGCTCACAATATGATGTTTCTAAGGTTGAAAGGCTACTTCTTCCAGAAAGTAAGGCGACCCTTTGGCTCGCTTCCGACTGTCTCTCACCTATTGAATCTATGAGCTATAGTATGAATTTTTTTTGATTGAGTGTCAAGACATTCTTCTATGAATATGAACTTAAATCAAGACTTAATATTTAATATATGGGAATTAATGCTTAGCACCGAGTGGATATGAATATGAGATGGAAGCTTATACGATAGTTGAGTTCGACTTCTCAATGAAAGTTTTTACACTAGTTGAGTCCGGATTTCCAAATAGGTTCCTTCTACCATAGTTGAGTCCGGGTTCCCAAAGTATGTATCTCATGAGATGGAAACCTTCTACCTTAGTTGAGTCTGGGTTTCTAGAAGCAATCTATGTATCCTATAAACTATCTGCCCACATACATAGTTAGCTAGTTGATCCACCTAAGCTAAGAGTATGGTTCTACCTTACGAAAGTAGGACAACCCCTTTTCGGTGTGGGGTAGACACCGGATTCTATGGTAAGCTCACATGGTATATGTCGATTAAGGTTTATTCCCCATTATGATAGTATGAAAAAGAAGATGAATTATGAACTATAGTTACCTAAGAAGCTCTACTTAGTATGGGTGGGATTATGGGATCTTATTCATGCATTGCACAAGTATCCTTTGAGGGTATGTATGAGATGTTCCCCTTATGAGATGATGATATATGAGTTGATTATGGTTATGACTTATGCTTTTCCATTATCTTCAAAATGATACTTTAACTTAGGAAATTGCATGCATTCAACTAAATTGTCCCTTTTAGCATGTTTTAATGATTTTATGCATGACAATCATACTTAGTGCATTTATGTACTAACCCATATTTTCCTACATTTTCCCAAGTGTAGGGTCCGGTTCTCGAGGTGGTCCTCATTGTGGCTAGAGCTTGGAATTGATCATTTCTCCTTGCTTGTTGGTGAGTCCTCATGATTTGAGGAAGAATATCTTCATTTAGTAGTTTCATTCTTGTATTTGACTTTTGGATTATCTAATATGGGTTGTGACCCTCTTTGATTCAAGAATTGTAATAGATGGCTAACTGAGACAAGTCTAGACTTCCGCTTTCCTTTATGAAAATTGTGGACTTTAAATGAGCTTTTAATCTTTATTGTTCTATGCTTATGTTATGATATGCTAAGTGGCTTACATGGAGACTTTCGGGGTTCTATGTGTCTTGTTACGTCTAGGGGTTACCCTTGGGTCATCACAAAAATCCCCCATCTCAAATCATTCTCTAAAATCCCAAAAGAATACCCAAAACTCCTCTCAAATATTCTCTCTCTAGAAGTTAGAAGAAGAAGGAAGAAATTGAAGCTAGGTCAAGTTCAAGTCTCCAATATTCAAGCTTGTGTGGGCTTTGTAATCAAGGTATGATGGTTTTTCATCCATGGATTCCTTCCATCCATGGAGTCCCCTAGATTTTTCCCCAATTTGATGAAGAATTCCCTAATTCTAGTTAGAGTTTCTTGAAATGTTGCCGGTTATGAGGAAGGTTGATCCAATTGATTAGATTATGATTGTTTATGATTGAATTGATAGAATTACATGTGTTTAGGATGAACTTACATGTACCCATGCATATTCCATGATTCTAACCTAGAATTGATATAGTTTGGTTGATGCCATGAAGTGAAACTTTTTGGGTTTAGGCTTATCCATTTAGGATTGATGAATTATGATAATAATTGATTTGAGAGTAAAGCTTATGATATGAATTGTAGGTAATTGATGTTGGTGTGGTGGAAGAGATACTTCCCACATGAATCGATTAAGTATGAATGTATTAATATGAAAGGCTTTCTCACATGAATGATTCTAGGTTAAAAGGATTGCTCACCTAAAGTGAATCTAGGCTAAAAGACTAAGTAAATGATGATTCTAGAGGTGACTACCCATGACCTCCATATGAAATGATGTGAGGTGATTTCCCATACTTCTTAGAATTGAACAAAATATGAGTCCCCACGTTCTTATTATGATGAATGGACATGGAGGCGAATACCCATGATCCTTATGAAATGATGTGGAGGCGAGTACCTATGTCATATGATGTGATTGTGGAGGCGAGTACCCATAATCTTAAAGTAAGTAAGGCAAGAGGCGAATACCCATTAGCCTTTGTCAATAAGGCATGAGGTGAATGCCCATTAGCCTTTAAAAGCTAGTCAAATAGGCGAATCTCAATGTCTTTAAAAGTAAGTATGAATAATGAGAACTATGATATGAATAATGAATAGCTTGGATTGTTGCTAGAGATGACTTCCATAAGATAAGTTTACTAGAGGTGCATGGCCCAAGTCTTGACTAAGGATGAGTAAGGTTGCTTGAGAAGTATTCCTTTCTTATTATGATGTGATTTATGTGCAGTGATTATGCTTATGGTTTACATTGACTAACCATTATGTTTATGTTGTTTATGCTAGCCATCATATTAAGTACATGTTGTACTAACGTATAATCTAGCCTACATTTTTATCAAATATAGGGTCTGGCGACACCGACACTCATTCTCGTGGCTAGAATCAAAAGTGCTTTTCTTGATAGATTCTTCCCTCTAGAGATGAGAGAGGCCAATGTGCTTGAGTTCATCAACCTTCAGTAAGGAAGTATGAGTGTAAGGGTGTATGCTGTGAGGTTCACTCAACTATCTAAATGTGCTCCTTCTATTGTAGAGGATTGTAGGACCAATATGAGTAAGTTTGTGTCGGGTGTGTCCGACTTGGTTGTCAAAGAATGATGCACCGCTATGCTTGTTCATGACGTGGACATTTCTCGACTCATGAAGCATGCCCAAAAAATTGAAAAGGAAAATCTCAAGAAAATATCTGGGGAAACAAAAAAGACAAAAATAGATGATGGTAACTTTTCACATTTTAGGTCCGGTGGACGGGGTCGTTCAAGGTTTTGGCAAAAGTTCTCCAGGCAAGGTGCTTCTAAAGCTCCTCCAAGGTCTGACAATGAAAGGGTGTCTAACCCTAAACCCCAAAGAGATGGTTGTAGGTCCTCGATGCCTACTTGTGCTAAATATGGGAGAAATCATGAGGGTAAGTGTGTAGCAGGCTCCAATGCTTTCTTTGGGTGTGGTAAGACGGATCATAAGATAAGGAATTGTCCTTCGGTTGCTAAGAATGAGAGAGATACTTGTCATATGGCTCAACCCTACCCTTCATCTGGTCCAAGTGGTTCGGGTGTGAATACTCCTAAGCAAAACTGATTATATGCACTATAGAGAGGTGGTCAAGAGATTTTGCCTGATGTGGTAACTGATATGTTAAAGGTTTTTCAATTAGATGTATATGATTTACTTGATCTCGGTGCTACTTTGTCCTTTGTGACGCCCTATGTGGCTATGAGATTTGATGTGCTTCCTGAAGTGTTACTAGAATCCTTTTTTGTTTTTACCCCTGTTGGTGATTCTGTGTTGGCTGAGAGGGTATTTATAAAATGTCCCATCTCCTTATACCATAGAGGTACTCTTGTCGACTTGGTAGAACTTGATATGTTAGACTTTGATGTCATCCTTGGTATGGATTGGTTATATCCATGCTATGCTTCTATAGATTGTAGAACTAGAGTGGTTAAGTTTTAATTCCCAAATGAGCCTATCCTAGAGTGGAAGGGGGGAAATTATATGCCTAAGAGTTAGGTTATTTCTTGTCTTAAGGCAAGAAAGATGATTGCTAAGGGCTGTTTGTACTATCTAGTGAGGGTGAGGGATGGACATTCTGAAACCCCTAGTCTTGAGTCGGTCCCTATTGTGAATGAATTTCCGAAAGTGCTTCCCAATGATTTGCTTGGTATTCCTCCCGAAAGGGAAATAGACTTTGGTATAGACCTTCTCCTGGATACGCAACCTATTTATTTTCCTCCTTGTAGAATGGCTCTGGCGGAACAGCAGGAGTTGAAGGAACAGTTGAAAGATCTCTTAGACAAAGTTTCATCCGACCAAGCATCTCACCATGGGGTGCTCCGGTGTTGTTCATTAAGAAAAATGATGGTTCACTCAGAATGTGCATCGACTATCGAAAGTTAAACAAAGTGACTATTAAGTACAAGTATCCTCTCCCAAGGATTGATGATTTGTTTGACCAACTTCATGGGGCAACCTATTTCTGTAAGATTGATCTTTGATCGGGTTATAACCAGTTGAGGGTGAAAGAAGAAGATATTCTGAAAACGTCTTTTAAAACCCTATATGGTCATTATGACTTTTTGGTAATGTCATTTGGTTTGCCTAATGCTCTGGTGGTGTTTATGGACTTGATGAATAGGGTGTTTAGACAATACCTTGATATGTTTGTGATTGTGTTCATCGATGATATATTGATCTACTCAAGGAGTGAAGATGAGCATGTTGATCGTTTGAGGATCGTATTGCAAATCCTTAAGGACCAACAACTTTTTTCAAAGTTAACCAAATGTGAATTTTGTTTAAGGTCCGTATCTTTCCCTGGTCATATTGTTTCAAGCAAAGGTATAGATGTAGATCCTAAAAAGGCTGATACGGTCAAGAGTTGGCGTAGACCTCTATCACCTTCGGACATTAGAAGTTTCTTGGGTTCGGTCGGTTATTATCGATGATTTGTTGAGGGGTTTTCTTCTATTGCCTCTCCATTGACGGCTTTGACTCAAAAGAAGGCTAAGTTTGTATGGTCCGAATCATGTGAATAGAGTTTCCAAGAGTTGAAAGATAGACTCACTTCCGATCCGCTTTTGACTTTACCAGAAGCGACAGACGGTTTTGTGGTATATTTAGATGCCTCAAGAATTGGGTTGGTATGTGTGCTTAGGCAAAATGGAAAGGTTATTGTCTATGCTTCAAGGCAACTTAAGATTCATGAGAAGAATTATCCAACCTACGATCTTGAATTAGCGGCGGTGGTGTTTGCCTTAAAGATATAGAGGCATTATTTGTATGGTGTGCATGTTGATGTGTCCACCGACCACAAAAACTTTCAATATGTGTTTAATCAAAAAGATTTGAATCTTCGCCAAAGAAGATGGCTTGACTTATTGAAGGATTATGTTATGAGTGTCATTTATCACCCCGGAAAGGCGAATGCAGTAGCAGATACTCTTAGTAGGTTGTTTATGGGTAGTGTTTCTCATGTGGATGATGATAGGAAAGATTTGGCAAGAGATGTGCATAGACTAGCCCGATTAGGTGTTCGATTAGTAGACTCCGCCAAGGGTGGGGTTATGGTCCATAATGGTTTCAAATCATCTTTTGTAAGTGATGTGAAAGCTAAGCAATGTCTTGATCTGACTTTGGTAGAATTGAAGGAAGCGATCTCAAGAAGTCCGTTGAGGCTTTCTCCCAAGGGGAAGATGGGGTACTTAGATTCCAAGGTTGATTATGTATTTAAAATGTTGATGACTTAAGGGAGCAAATCTTGACAGACGCCCATAGTTCTCGGTATTTTATTCACCCGGGAGCCACCAAGATGTACCGTGATTTGCGGGAAATCTATTGGTGGAATGGGATGAAGAAGGATATTGCGGGATTTGTGGCTAAGTGTCCAAATTGCCAACAAGTGAAAGTTGAAAATCAGAAATCGGGAATTTATCCCAAGACATTAGAATTCCTACTTGGTAGTGGGAAGACTTCAATATGTACTTTATAGTATGGTTTCCATGAACTCGGCGACAGTATAATTCAATTTGGGTCACAGCAGACCGAATGACGAAATCAGCCCATTTCTTTCCTGTAAAAGTTTTTGATGTGCCGGAAGACTATGCCAAATTGTATTTGACAGAAATGGTAAGGTTGCATGGGGTACCCTTGTCCATTATCTCTGATAGAGGTACTTAGTTTTGGAAATCATTCCAAAAGGGTATTGGCACCAAAGTGAAGCTTAGCACGGATTTTCACCCACAAACCGATGGGCAAGCGAAGTGAACGATCCAAACTTTACAGGATATGTTGAGAGCATGTGTCATCAATTTCGAAGGAAGTTGGGATAATCACTTTCCATTGATAGAGTTCGCTTATAATAGCTACCATTCTAGTATTGGTATGGCCCCCTTTGAAGCTCTTTATGGTAGGAGGTGCATATCTCTCATAGGGTGGTTTGAATTGGGTGAGGTTGCCTTGATTGGACCCAAATTAGTTCATGAGGCTATGGAGAAGGTCCAACTTATTAGAGAGAGATTGAGAACGGCCCAAAGTCGACAAAAGTCGTATGCCGATGTGAGAAACAGGGATCTATAGTTTGAAGTTATTGATTGGGTTTACTTGAAAATCTCACCCATGAAGGGTGTGATGAGGTTTGAAAAGAAGGGGAAGCTAAGTCCCCGATATGTAGGCCCATATAAGATTTTGAGACGTGTTGTTAAGGTTGCTTATGAGCTAGATTTCCCAAATGAGTTGGCAACCGTGCATCCCATTTTCCATGTCCTTATTCTTAAGAAGTGTGTTGGAGATCCGACATCCATAATATCTCTTGAAGGTTTGGGAGTTGATAAGAACCTTTCATATGAGGAAGTTTTGATTGAGATTTTGGACCGGCAAGTTAAGAAATTGAGAAACAAGGAAATAGTTTCCATGAAGATTTTGTGGAGGAACCAGCTAGTTGAGGGTGATACTTGGGAGGCCGAGGCTGATATGAAGTCCCGATATCCTCATCTCTTTCCTTCTACTCTAGCTTGAGGTAATGAGATTCCTCTTGGTTTGTTTTATGATTTGAAGTCATGTGTGTTTTATATAATCCCATGATTTCCTTATGTTATGCATGTTCATGAAAACTTGTGTCTTGAAAGGAAATGAGTTATATGATTGATTTTCCACATGTTGTAGTGCCTTGAGTATGAGTTGCCTATAGACTCTAATGAGATGAATTGATGAACATGTTTTAGTTATGCTTTTTAAGATTGAATTGTATATGAGCTCCATGAGATTGTGTTGAGCATGTTTTTAAGTTTGGAGAAGGTAGTTCCTTCTTGAATATAAGAAATCTAAAAATTACACGCATATTGGGTTGTTTGATGTAGTTCCTACTTCCTTATAGTGCATTGAGTATGTTCGTCTTCGAGTTGATGTTTCCTCCTTAGTTGTATGCATTTTGATACGTTGTATGCATGATAGGCTGCTAGTCTAGAGTCGTTTCATTTAAGAGGTGTCTAGAACGTCATTCGAGGATGAAAGATCCCAAGAGGGAGATAATGTAACACCCCAAATTTGAACGAGGCAAATAGCAGTTTTTGGAAAACTGCAGGTACCAACCAAAGGTGGCCAACCACGGCCCGTGGTTGGGCACCTCAGGAAATCCTCTAGGCTAGGTCCACGACTGGACCCACAGACCATAGGTGGTTCCATGGTCCATGGTTCAGGGGTCCGTGGATCAGGTCCAAAGTCTCTGACCAGACCACGCTTGACCAGGACGGACCATAGGTCCATACACGGTCCGTCGGTCGGAGTTTTGTGGGTCAAGAGTTGGCAGTTATAGTAGGGGCATATTATTTTCTGGTTTTTATTAAATCAAAGTGGTGTCATTTTTTCTAAGTCTAGAACACCTATATAAGTATTTTTTTTAACCCCCAAAATCCCCTATTTCAAGTCATTCTCTCAAATCCCAAAAGAAAACCCAAAACTCCTCTCAAATATTCTCTCTATAGAAGTTAGAAGAAGAAGGAAGAAACTGAAGCTAGGTCAAGTTCAAGTCTCCAATTTTCAAGCTTGTGTGGGCTTTGTAATCAAGGTATGATGGCTTTTCATCAATGGGTTCCTTCCATCCATGGAGTCCCTTAGATTTCCCTATTTGAAGAAGAATTCCCCAATTCCAGTTAAGATTTCTTCCAATGTTGTGGGTTATGATGAATGTTGATCTAATTCAGTGGATTATGATTGTTTATGATTGAATTGATAGAATTACATGTTTTTAGGATGAAATTACATGTAACCATGCCTATTCCATGATTTTAACCTAGAATTGATATAGTTGGGTTGATGCCATGAAGGGAAACTTTGTGGAATTAGGCTTATCCATATAAGATTGATGAATTATGATAATAATTGCTTTGAGATTAAATGTTATGATATGAATTGTAGGTAATTGATGTTGGTGTGGTGGAAGAGATACTTCCTACATGAATCGATTAAGTATGTATGTATGAATGTGAAAGGCTTTCTCATATGAATGATTCTAGATTGAAAGGATTGCTCACCTAAAATGAATATATGCTAAAATACTATGTAAATGATGAGGCTACAGGCGACTACCCATGACCTCCATATGAAATGATGTGAGGTGACTTCCCATACTCTTTAGAATTGAACAAGAGGTGAGTAAGGTTGCTTGAGAAGTATTCCTTTCTTATTATGATGATGATTTATGTGCATTGATTAGGCTTATGGTTTACATTAACTAACCATTATGTTTATGTTGTATATGCTAGCCATCATATTTAGTACATGTTGTGCTAACGCATATTCTTGCCTACACTCTTATCAAATATAGGGTCCGGCGACTCCAACACTTATTCCCGTGGCAAGGATCATAGTAGATCAAGGATTGAAGATTTGGTGAGTCCTCATAGTATTTAAGGATTTAACCACCATGTTCCTTTATGTCTTTCATTTCATGTTTGGACTATTGTATGGGATGTGTCCCAAGATTTATTCATGTGGTTTAGATGGTTTGAGACAATTGTATTAGACTTTCGCTTCATTTTATAAAGACTATGAATGTATTGAAAATGTTTTAAAGTTTTGCATCATTTATCTTACTTTATGTTATGATATGCTAAATGGATTGTATGAGGCCTCTCATGGTCTTATACATCTTGTTACATGTAGGGGGTACCCCTGGGTCATGACACCACATCTCCAATAGGATATCAGAAGTTTCTTGGGTTTGGCTGGTTATTACAGGAGATTTGTTGAATGATTTTCATCCATAGTTTCCCCATTGACCAAGTTAACTCAGAAGAAAGTCAAATTTCAGCGGTCAGATGAGTACGAGAAAAGTTTCTCAGAACTAAAGACTAGGTTGACTACAGCTCCGGTCTTGACTCTACTAGATGGTTTAGAGGTTATGTGATCTATTGTGATGCATCCAGGGTCGGCCTAGGTTGTGTGTTAATGCAGTGAGGTAAGGTCATAGCTTATGCTTCTAGACAACTTAAGATCTATAAGAAGAACTACCTGACTCATGACCTCGAGCTTGCTGCCGTAGTATTTGCACTAAAGATTTGGAGACACTACTTGTATGGTGTTCACGTAGATGTGTTCACAGATCATAAGAGCCTTCACTATATGTTCACCCAGAAAGAGTTGAATCTTCGTCAGAGGAGATGGCTTGAATTCCTAAAGGACTATCATATGAATATGCTTTACCATCCTGGTAAGGCCAATGTAATGGTTGATGCTCTCATCAAACTATCTTTGGGTGTTGTAGCACATATTGAGGGAAAAAAAAAGGAATTAGCAGAATTTGTTCACCGGCTTGCTCACTTAGGAATTGGTCTTAAGGACATGTCAGATGGTGGTGTGATAGTTCAGAATAGATCTGAATCTTCATTGGTATAGGAGGTTAAGGAAAAATAGGATAGTGATCTTATATTACTTTAGTTTAAAGGTGCAGTTCATCAGTAGAAAGTAGAGGTTTTCTCCAAAGGGGGAGATGGTGTGCTTCGTTATCAGGGTCGCTTATATGTTCCTAATGTGGGTGAGTTGAGGCAGCATATCCTTACAGAACCTATAATTCCAGTTATTCCATTCATCCAGGTGCCACTATGATGTACAGTGATCTGCGGGAGTTCTTTTGGTGGAACGGCATGAAGAGAGACATAGCAGGCTTTATAACTAAGTGTCATAATTGTCAACAGGTCAAGGTAGAACATCCGAAACCAAGAGGTATGACTCAAAAGATTAATATTCCTACATGGAAGTGGGAAGTGATAAACATGGACTTCATTACGGGTTTACCTCGTACTCGCAGACAAGCATGACGCCATTTGGGTGATAGTGCACAGTGTTACTAAGTTTGTTCACTTCTTGGTTGTCAAGACTACAAATTCAACGGAGCATTACGATAAACTCTACATTAATGAGATAGTCAGGTTGCATAGGGTTCCTTTGTTTATCATCTCAGATAGAGGTCCTCAATTTACCTCTCATTTCTGGAAATCAATTCAAAAAGGTCTTGATACTTGGTAAATCTCAGTACAGCATTTCATCCACAAACAGATGGACAGGCAGAACGTACCTTTAAGACCTTGGAGGACATGTTAAGAGCTTGCCTGATCGATTTCAAGGGTAATTAGGATGATCACCTACCTCTCATAGAGTTCGCTTATAATAATGGCAATCATTCTGGTATTCAAATAGCCCCTTATGAGGCACAATATGGGTGTAGATGCAGATCTCTGATTGTTTGGTTTGAAGTAGGTGAAGCAACATTGAATAGGCCAGATTCGGTTCATGAAGCTATGGAAACAGTTCAGCTCATCAGAGATAGACTTAAGACAGCTCAGAGTCGTCAGAAGTCCTATGCAGATGTGAGGAGAATGGACTTAGAGTTTGAGATTGATGATTAGGATTTCCTAAAAGTGTCACCTATGAAGGGGGTGATGAGATTTGGCAAGAAAAGGAAGATTAGTCCGAGATAAATAGGTCCCTACAACATCCTAAAGAGGGTTGGTAAGGTGGCATATGAGTTAGAGTTTCGAGCAGAACTAGCAGTGGTTCATCTAGTCTTTCACATTTCCTTGTTGAAGAAGTTTGTGGGTGATCCAGCATCCATAGTACCATTAGAGAGTGTGGCTGTGAAGGATAATCTCACTTATGAGGATGTGCCAGTCGATATTCTTGACCGTCAAGTTTGTAGGTTGAGAAATAAAGAAGTTGCTTCAGTGAAGGCTTTATGGAGGAGTCAGTCCGTAGAGGGTGCTACTTGGGAAGCAGAAGCAACCATGAAGGCCAAGTATCCTCATCTCTTTCCTTCCGATTATGTTTCAGCTTAAAGTAACAGTTCCTCTCCAGTCTCTCAATTCACTCTTGCGTAGATTCAGTCTTAGTATCTTGTTCCTTCAGTTGTTCTTGCATTTTAGCATATTTGGATGTTCTTGGAACTCAGTTCAGTCAGGTGGTAGGGATTGCAGCTCCTTCCCTCCATACTCAGCTAGTTTAGACTTCATTCGAGGACGAATGTTCCCGAGGGAGAGATAATGTAACACCCCAGATTCGAAAATGGAAAAATTGTAGATTTTCAGAAGTTGCAGGAGCCACCGACGGAAGCACTAACGGACCGTAGGTTAACCCACGGACCGTAGGTGTTGAAAAACTCCAGAAACTAGTAGGCTAAGCAAGAGCTTAACATGAGGGTTAGAGACGTAAACTTACCTCCCCGCACCTAAAAAAATATAGGGTTTCATGTTAGAACGTCAAGGAATGACCCCCAAGGACCAACCATGGGTCCTTCAGGGAAACTCTTCGAAGGCTACCTGGCAGTGACCCACAGAGGTAACCCACGCCTCGTGGGTCCGCCCATGCCCCATGGGTGAGGAATCATGGGTCAAGCTTACAAAAAAAGGCCTCAAAACCTCAACCCACAATTCACCAGCACGTCACGTGGGTCCATCCACGGACCATGGTCGTGGGGTCGTGGGGTCGTGGGTGAGGCCTGAAACTGCCTTTTGGTAGTTACACTTAGGGGCATTATGGGCATTCCCGATTTTAATTAATATGAAGTGACATTGTTTTACACTAAATTAGACTAACTATATAAGGTTTTTAACTCAACAAATTAAGTCATCCAAGCCATTATTCGAAAAATCTCAAGAACTCATCCTCTCAAAAACTTCTCTCTCGAAAACTTCAAGGAAGAAGAAGAAGGAAGTTGGAGCTAGGTTTTGAAGGAGAAAATTTTCTACTCAAATTATTTGGATATTCATAGCTAAGGTATGGTAGCTCTTCATCCATGGATATAATTCATCCATGGAGTCCCTTCAAAACTCAATTTCGAATATAGAAGTACCCCAAAAGCAAGGTTTGACTCCAAGTCATGGATTCCTTTCAAAAACGATTCTAATGATTTAATTAATTTATAATATGATTAAATTAATTGTTTATTATGGTTTTATGTTGAAATTACCCAATAATCCATGAAATCTTCATATTCCCAATTTATGACCTTGCGATGTGGGTGAATTGATGAAAGAAGGAAATTATGAGATTATGCTTGTAGTAATTGAGCTATTTGAATTATGTTATCATCCCTATCTAATGTAGTAATTCTAGATGTGTTGATTGAATATGATCTATGGTCCTTGAAGGGCTAAGTATGAGAATTATGCATGATTATGAGATTTGTCTATATGCTTTAAGAACACTTTGAGAGTTAAGTGTCAACGATTATGATAATGTTGTTGTGCTGATTGAAAGGATATTCTAATGAACACATAATGAACATAATGTGAAAGGTTTTCTCACATGATGGAGATTCTAGGTTGAAAGGCAATTCTCACCTAGTTGAATCTAGTGTTATATGTAGTCATGGACAGTGAAAGGTTATTCTCACGCATGATCTAATGAACTAACCTAATGAAATAACTTATGTATTAATAAGTGCTCTGTGGGATAAATGCTTAGCACTGAGAGGATATTGACTATGAGATGGAAGCTCTTCTATGAGAAAAGTCGGGTTTCTAGAAGAAATCTCTTGAGATGAGCTCCTTCGCTAGAAAGAGAGGTTTTCTAGTAACAATCTCCTTATCCCATAAACTACATGCCCCCGTAGGATATTTAGCTATTGTATCCACCTAAAGCTAACAAATGATGGTTTTACCTTAGGCAAGAAGGACAACCCTTTTGAGTGTGAGTAACACTGGATTCCATGTTATGTTCACATGGTCTATGTCGGTTAAGGCTTATTCCCACTATGAACAAGAATATGAATTATGAACTATGGTTACTGAAGAAGCTTTACTTAGCATGGGTGGAATTATGGTATGTTATTCATGCATTGCACAAGTATGCTTTGATGGTACTTATGGTATGTTTCTCTTATGATGTGATGATCTATGAAATAAATATCCTTATGACTTATGCTTTTCTATTATCTTCAAAATGATGCTTTAACTTGGTGAATTGCATGATTCAACTAAAATGTCCCTTTTAGCATGTTTTCATGATTTTTATGCATGGCTATCATACTTAGTCATTTTTGTACTAACTCATATTTTCCTACATTTTCCCCAAGTGTAGGGTCCGGTTCTCAAGGTGGTCCTCAATGTGACTAAAGCTTGGAATTGTTCATTTATCCTTGCTTGTTGTTGAGTCCTCATGAGCCGAGGACGGATATTTTCACTTAGTAGTTTATTTCCTTGTATTTCTATTTTGGATTATGTTGTATGGGTTGTGTCCCTATTTGATTCAAGTAATGTAATAGATGGTTATATTGAGACAAGTCTAGACTTCCGATTTGAATTTATGAAAAACGTTTTAAGACTTGAAATGTGTTTTACTCTTTATTGTTCTATGCTTATGTTATGATATTCTAGGTGGCTTACATAGGGCCTTTCGGGGTTCTATGTGCCTTGTTACATCTAGGGAGTACCCCTGGGTTGTGACAAACTTGGTAATCAAAGCACAAGGTTTAGAATAATTCTAGGATGATGTCTCATAAGCCACGTCTAGTAGAGTCTTGTTCATAAGTGTGAAGCGCGCCACATTTATGAATAAGAGGCTACAATATGTTTAGGAAATTTCACTTTTTTCATTACTCTTAAGTCGTGCCATTGAATTTAGCTCTATAAAGTCCCTCTCCTAATCCATCTATTGTGTCTTCAAGATATGAATACATGAAGGGTTAAAGCAAGAAGAATGGAGGGTGACAATGTGAATGAAGAAGCTTATCAAGTTAATCAAGCTCCAATTAATCCTTCAGCTATGTCGGATATGGAGGTTAGGTCGGTTTATCAACGAGGTTTATAATGTACTTGCTATTATGGGGTGTCTTTCGAGGAGAAGGCGGAGTTAGCCGCCTACCAACTAAAAGATGTGGCTCAAGTTTGGTATGATCAGTGGAAGGGTGAGAGACTCGTAGGAGCGGGCCCAGTAGAATGGGAATCATTTAAATTGGCGTTTCTTAATAGATTCTTTCCCTTAGAGTTAAGGGAAGCAAAGATGCAAGAGTTCATTAACCTTCATCAAGGAGGTATGAGTGTGAAGGAGTATGCTCTAAATTCACCCAATTATCCAAGTATTCTTCCACTATGGTGGCAGATTCAAGGACTAAGATGAATAAATTTGTGATGGGAGTGTTCGATATTGTAGTCATAAAATGTCATATTGCAATGCTTATCCCGAATATGGATATTTCACATCTCATGGCGCATGCCCAACAAATGGAAGAATAGAAACTCAAGGAAAATAATAAGGAGGTAAAGAGGGCTAGGACTTGTGATAGGAACTTCTCCAATGCTAAGTCCGATAGACAAGGTCGACCAAGGTTCAAACAAAGGTTTTCCAACCAAGGTTCCTCTAGTGCTTCCCAAAGGGTCAACAAGGATAGGGGGTCTAACCCTAAACCTAAAGAAGGTAATAGTGGTGATTCTTCTGTGAATAGGCCTAATTGTGCAAAATGTGGGAAGAATCATGATAGTAAGTGCCTAGCCGGCACCGATGTTTGTTTTGGTTATGGTAAGGGTGGTCATTAATTGAGGAATTGCCCAATACTTTCAACCAAGGAGAAAGAAGGCAAGAAAGTTCCCCCTAGCGGTTCAAACTCTAATGCTCCAAAGCAAAATCGCTTTTATGCTTTTCGATCCCGAGGTGACCAAGAGAACTCCCGGGATGTGGTGACCGGTATGTTAAAAAAAAATTATTGATGTGTATGTCTTATTAGACCCCGGTGATACTCTGTCCTTTGTCACACCTTATGTGTCTATGAAGTTTGATATGCTCCCTGAAGTGGCATTAGAACCTTTTTCGATCTCTACCCCGGTCGGTGACTTGGTGGTGGCTAAGAAAGTTTATAGAAGTTGTCTCATTTCATACTCCCATTTCCTTACTTTGGTGGATTTGGAAGAGTTAGACATGTTAGACTCTGATGTGATTTTGGGTATGGATTGGTTGCATGTATGCTATGCCTCTATCGATTGTAGGACTCAGGTGGTTAGATTCCAATTTCTAAATGATCCTATCTTAGAGTGGAAGAGGGGAAATTCTATACCTCAAGGTCAATTTGTCTCTTATCTTAAAGCTAGGAAGATGATCTCCAAAGGGTGTATTTACCATCTTGTAAGGGTGAAGGATGTTGAATCTGAAACCCCTTCTCTAGAGTCGGTTTCGGTACTGAATGAGTTCCCGAAAGTGTTTCCCGATGATTTGCCCAGTATTCCTCCTGAGCGAGAAATAGATTTTGGTATTGACCTTCTTCCGGATATGCAACCTATCTTCATTTCTCCTTATAGAATGGCTCCGGCCGAGTTGAAAGAGCAACTCAAGGATTTATTAGATAAGGGCATCATCCGACCGAGTATCTCTCCATGGGATGCTTATGTGTTGTTTGTTAGAAAGAATGATGGATCTCTTAGAATGTGCATTGAATATCGGCAATTGAAAAAAGTGACCATCAAGAATAAATATCCCATTTTGAGAATTGATGATTTGTTTGACCAACTTCAATGGGGGATAGTTGTTTCTCTAAGATTGATCTTCGTTCGGGTTATCACCAATTGAGGATGAGAGGGGATGATATTCCAAAGACGGCCTTTAGAACCTGGTACGGTCACTATGAGTTTGTGGTAATGTTGTTAAGATTGACTAATGTTCCGGTAGCCTTTATTGATTTGATGAATAGAGTGTTTAGGCAATACCTAGACATGTTTGTGAGTGTATTTATCGATGATATCTTGATTTATTCAAGGAATGAGAATGAACATGTGGACCATTTGAGAATTTTGTTGCAAGTTCTTAAGGACCAACAATATTTTGCAAAGTTTAGCAAGTGTAAATTTTTGTTAAGGTCCATAGCTTTCCTTGGTCATATTGTGTCGAGTGAGGGTATTGAGGTAGGTCCTAAGAAGACGAATGCGGTCAAGAGTTGGCCTGGAACTCTAACTCCTTCCGACATTAGAAGCTTTTTGGGTTTGGCTGATTACTATAGGAGGTTTGTTGAGGGGTTTCCTCCATTGCTTCTCCGTTGAAGGCTTTGACTCAAAAGAAAGCTAAGTTTGTGTGGTCGGAAGCTTGTGAGAAAAGTTTCCAAGAGTTAAAAGATAGACTTATTTCTACTTCGGTGTTGACCTTGCCAGATGGTACGGTTGGTTTTGTGGTATACTATGACGCCTCTAGAGTAGGTTTGGGATGTGTCCTCATGCAAAACGGTAAAGTGAATGCCTATTCTTCAAGACAACTGAAAATCCATGAAAATAATTATCCTACCCATGATATTGAATTAGCGGCGGTTGTATTTGCCTTGAAAATATGGAGACATTACTTTTATGGGGTCCACGTGGATGTCTTCACCAATCACAAGAGTCTTCAATATGTGTTTTGTGAAAAGGACTTGAATCTTTGTCTACGAAGGTAGTTAGAACTCTTGAAGGATTATGATATGAGTGTCCTTTATCACCCCAGCAAAGCTAATGTTGTAGCGGATGCATTTAGTATATTTCCAAGGGTAGTGTGGCTCATGTAGAGGACGAAAAGAAAGAATTGGTTCGTGTGGTGCATAGATTGGCCCGACAATATGTCCAACTAGTGGATTCCACCAAGGGTGGTGTCATGGTCCATAATGATTCTGAATCGTCCTTTGTGATGGATGTAAAGTCTAAGCAAGGCCTTGATCCTATATTAGTTGAGTTGAAAAAGTTGGTACTCAAGAAGTCCTTTGAAGCTTTCTCCCGAGGGGGAGATGGGGTGATTAGGTACAAAGGTCGGTTTTCTGTTCTGGATGTTGATGGGTTGAGGGAACAAATTCTAGAAGAAGCTCATAGTTCTCAATATTCTATTCATCTGGGAGCCACCAAGATGTACCGTGATCTACGGGAAGTATATTGGTGGAATGGTATGAAGAAAGATATTTCGGGATTTGTAGCCAAATGTCCTAATTGTCAACAAGTTAAGGTTGAGCATCAAAGGCCGGGAGGCTTGTCCCAAAATAAAAGTATCCCCACTTAGAAGTGGGAAGATGTAAATATGGACTTTATTGTGGGTTTGTCTCGCACTCGAAGACAACATGATTCTATTTGGCTCATTATAGATCGAACGACAAAATCAGCCCACTTTATTCCCGTCAAAGTTAATTATTCGGCAGAAGACTATGCTACGTTGTACATAAGTGAAATAGTGAAATTGCATGGAGTTCCTCTATCGATTATTTCAGATAGGGGTACTCAATTCACTTCTCACTTATGGAAGTCATTCCAAAAAGGGATTGGTACTAAGGTTAAGCTTAGCATGGTTTTTCATCCCCAAACCGATGGGAAAGAGGAGCGAACCATCCAAAAAAATAGAATATATGTTGAGGGCATGTGTTATAGATTTCAAGGGTAATTAGGATGACCACTTGCCATTAATAGAGTTTTCCTACAATAATAGTTATCACTCAAATATCGGTATGGCTCCCTTTGAAGCCTTGTATGGTAGGAGATGTAGGTCTCCAGTTGGTTGGTTTGAGGTGGGTGAAATTGCTCTTATTAGTCCCGAATTGTCTTATGAAGCCATTGAGAAAGTTTGGCTCATTAGAGAGAGGTTGAGAACGGCTCAAAGTAGACAAAAGTATTATGACGATGTGAGAAGAAGGGATCTAGAATTTGAAGTTAATGATTGGGTCTATTTGAAAATCTCACCCATGAAGGGTGTGATGAGATTTGGCAAGAAAGGGAAACTTAGTCCCCGGTATGTAGGCTCATACAAAATTTTGAAACGAGTAGGTAAAGTTGCCTATGAGTTGGATTTGCCAAATGAGTTGGCTCCGGTTCATTCGATATTTCGTGTTACTATTCTTAAGAAGTGTATTAGAGATCCAGTATCCATTATTCCCCTAGAATGGTTGGGAGTCGACGAAATTCTTTCATATAAAGAGATTCTGATAGAGATCCTAGACCGGCATGTCAAGAGATTGAGAAACAAGGAAATAGTTTTCGTAAAGGTTTTGTGGAGAAATCACCAAGTTAAAGGTGCTACTTGGGAGGCCGAGGCCGATATAAAGTTCTGATATCCTCATCTTTTTCCTTCTACTCCTATTCAAGCTTGATGTAAATAGTTCCTCTTGAGTTCTAGTATTTTGGGAGTCATGTGTGTTATATGTGTTTTTCCACGATTTTCCATATGTTATGCATGTTCTTGAGAAATTCATGTTTAGTAAGAAAATAAGTTTTCATGATTTATGTTCGTCATGTTTTTGTGCATTTAGTATGAGTTGTCTATTTGACTTCATGAGATGAATTGATGAGCATGCTTTAGTATGCTTTTGAGAATAATTGTATATAGGCTCCATGATATTGTGTTGATCATGCTTTTAGTTGGAGAAGGTAGTTCCTCCTATGAATATGAGAAATATTGAATTTCATGCATAATGTATTGTTAGATGTAGTTCCTACTTCCTTGTGATGCACTGATTATGTTTGAGATGGAGTTGAAGTCTCATCCTTTGAATTGTGCATTATTTTAATGTTTCATGCATTTTGGACGGCTAGTTTTGAGTCTTTAATTTCGTAGGTGTCTAGATCGTCATTCGAGGACGAATGTTCCCAAGGGCGAGAAATTGTAACACTCCAGAAACTAGTAGGCTAAACTAGAGCTTAACATGAGGGTTATAGTTGTAAACGTACCTCCCCTAACCTAAAAAATATAGGGTTTCGTGCAACAATATCAAGGTACAACCCCGAAGGACCAACCATGGGTCCTTGAGGGAAACACTTAGAAGGCTGCCTGGCAATGACCCATGGAGGTGACCCACGCCTCGTGGGTCATCCCACGCCCCGTGCGTGAGGGGTCATGGGACAAGACTGCAAAAACAGGCCTCAAAACCTCAACTCATGATTCACCAGCACACCAACTGGGTCCATCCACGGACCGTGGTCGTGGGGTCATGGGTGAGGCCTGAAACTGCCTTTTGGCAGTTACACCTAGGGGCATTATAGGGATTCCCCGTTTGAATTAATATGAAGTGACATCGTTTTACACTAAATTAGACTAACTATATAAGGTTTTTAAGTCACCAAATTAAGTCATCCAAGCCATTACTCTAAAAATCCCAAAAGAACTCATCCTCTCCAAAAAAATCTCTCTAAAACTTCAAGGAAGAAGAAGAAGGAAGTTGGAGCTAGGGTTTGAAGGAGCAAGATTTTCTACTCAAATTCTTTGGAGTTCATAGCTATGGTATGGTATCTCTTTATCCATGGATAAAATTCATCCATGGAGTCCCTTAAAATCTCAATTTCGAAGACAGAAGTTCCCCAAAAGCTAGGGTTTGACTCCAAGTCATGGATTCCTTTCAAAAATGATTCTAATGATTTAATTACTTTATATTATTATCAAATTTATGATTTATGATGGTTTTATGTTTAAATCCCCTAAGAATCCATGAAATTTCATATTCTCAATTTATGACATTGTGATGTGGATGAATTGATGAAAGAAGGATATGATGAGATTATGCTTGTAGTAATTGAGCTAATTGAATTATGTTATCATCCATGTCTAATGTAGTAATTCTTGATGTGTTGATTGAACATGATCTATGGTCTTTGAAAGGCTAAGTATGAGAATCATGCATGATTATGAGATTTGTGTATATGCTTTAAGAACACTTTGAGAATGAAGTGTCCATGATTATGATAATGTTGTTGTGTTGATTAAAAGGATATTCTCATGAACACATAATGAACATAATGTGAAAGGTTTTCTCACATGATGGAGATTCTAGGTTGAAAGGCAATTCTCACCTAGTTGAATCTAGTGTTATATGTAGTCATGAACGGTGAAAGGTTATTCTCACGCATGATCTAATGAACTAACCTAATGAAATAACTTATGTATTAATAAGTGCTCCATGGGATAAATGCTTAGCACTGAGAGGATATTGACTATGAGATGGAAGCTCTTCTATGAGAAAAAAAGTCGGGTTTCTAGAAGAAATCTCTTGAGATGGAAGCTCCCTGCTAGAAATGGCGTATTTCTAGTAAAAATCTCCTTATCCCATAAACTACGTGCCACCGTAGGATATTTAGCTAGTGGATCTACCTAAATCTAACTAATGATGGTCTTACCTTAGGCAAGTAGGACAACTCTTTTCGGTGTGGGTAACACTGGATTCCATGTTAAGCTCACATGGTCTATGTCAGTTAAGGCTTATTCCCACTATGAACAAGAATATGAATTATGAACTATGATTACTCTAGAAGCTTTACTTAGCATGGGTGAGATTATGGGATCTTATTCATGCATTGCACAAGTATGCTTTGAGGGTACTTATGGTATGTTTCTCTTATGATGTGATGATCTATGAAATGAATATGCTTATGACTTATGCTTTTCTATTATCTTCAAAATGATGCTTTAACTTGATAAATTGCATGCATTCAACTAAAATGTCCCTTTTAGCATGTTTTCATGAATTTTATGCCTGGCTATCATACTTAGTGCATTTTTGTATTAACCCATATTTTCCTACATTTTCCCCAAGCATAGGGTTCGATTCTCAAGGCGGTCCTCATTGTGGCTAAAGCTTGGAATTCCTCATTTCTCCTTGCTTGTTGGTGAGTCCTAATGAGTCGAGGATGGATGTTTTCACTTAGTAGTTTCTTTCCTTATATTTCTATTTCGGATGATGTTGTATGGGTTGTGTCCCATTCAAGTATTGTAATAGATGGCCATATTGAGACAAGTCTAGACTTCCGATTTGCTTTTATGAAAAACGTTTTAATACTTGATATGTGTTTTACTTTTTATTGTTTCATACTTATGTTATGATATGCTAGGTGGCTTACATGGGGCCTTTCAGGGTTCTATGTGCCTTGTTACATCTAGCAGACCTACGGATCGTGACACTTGTGGTCCGTGGTCGACAACCTCAACTTGCTCCAGAAAAATCTAGAACCACAACGGGACATACGCACTGTAGGTAGGACAATAGTCCGTGGTCCAGGTTCGTGGTTCAAACCCTAGCTTGCAGCTCCCAGACACCGATCGATGGACTGACAAGACGGACCTTCGGTCAGAGTCCGTAGGTCGGCAATCGACTTTCAGCTTAGGGATAGTTGGGTCTTTTCCTAACTATTTTATCCCTAAACTATGTTCTTTTGATCAGTTTAAGCCTAATATTCTAGTCAGAACTTACCCTAAGTGATTCATTCACCAAAATTCATCAAAACTTAGAGCAAAAGAGGAGAAAGAGTCGACCAAGTCCTTCAAAGTACACGTAGCATATTTTCTTCAGTTCCAGCTCCAAAATCAAAGGATTTCTTCGTCGATTTCATCACCAAGTATGTGGGATTTCACTAGTAGGTTCCTTTCATCCACTAGGTCCCTAAAATTCAGTTAGATTCTTGACTCACTATATTCAATATATCTTGCTTAGACCTTGGGTTTTTAAAACCTTAGATATTGGTTATGATGTAGTTGTTATAGTATTCTTAATCAGATTATCATGTTTTTATGAAATCGTTGCTTAGTTCCTTGCATTAAACTCAGAACCCTAGTTATGTAAATTCTCTTAGTTCATAAATTACACTTGCTAGGTCAATTAAACAAATATACATGCTCCAGTTTCAAACGTTTCATTGTCAGTACCTAAATGTTGCATTATCAGATTTGCATGTCAGAATATTGAGCTATCTAGTATTTCAGTTATGTTGTGTCATACACATTTCCAGTTGGGAGTAGACTTAGCACCGAGTTGGACTATGGTTCAGCGTACCCTCATAGTCCCGAAACTACGTGCCCCCATAGGGTTATAAGTCTCCTCTGTTGGGCATCAGATTTAGTGATCACGCTAGTCATGCCTTTATACCCCTATCAAGGAATATTGGGTCCTCTTGATGGGGTGTATACATCGAATTCTACGTTTAGCTCACATGAATTTTATGTCGGTTAATAGTAGCTCCCATAGTCAGACTCTAGTGCATTTGACCAGGTTTTCAGTTATACTTCAGTATTGAGTCTCAGCATGTTAAATTCATGATTAGTACTTGGTCATTGCATTTAGCTCAGTTTTAAGTTATATTTCAGTATCTATGTTTCTGTTTAGATTATGTCATTGCTCTGTTATGTTTGTTTAGATTTTATACCTTGTTCAGCTATTATTTATATCATGCATGCTCATTACATTCCAAGTACTGACGTATACTCTGCGGTACATCCTTTCATGATGTAGGTTCAGATATTCAGCATCTAGATAACACATAGATCGGTTCCCGATCCGTATTCAGCAGCTTCAGTGGTGAGTCCTCAAACTTCGAGGACAATAGACATGTCTTTCATATTCAGTCTTTCATTTCAGTTTTCAGTTTTGCTAAGAGTTAGCTGGGGGCATTTCCCAGCAACTCTAGTTAGTAGAGGCTTTTTCAGACATAGTATTAGATTGAGCTTTAGATTTGAGTTTGATCTTTCAGTTGTCATTGAACTCTTAATACATTTCATATATTTGGACTAGTTGGGTATTTCCCACTTTCAATTACCACTGTTTTAGCTTCCGTATAGTATCTCTTTAATCAGATTGTTTTAGTACGCTTATGATATGCCAGCTTCAGGGTTAGCTTGGGGTGACTCGTGATCCTAGGTCCCGTGTTTGGTCTTCTCATTACCCAATTAATTAAATTCGTTTTTAGTAATTTAATTAGGGATCTAAACTCATTTGGTTCAGTTTAGAAAATTACAATTCACGCTAGGGTTTTTAGAAAAGAGTTCAAGAAGAGAAAAAAGGAGAAAGGAAGAGGAAGGTCAAGATTCGTTGATTTCTTGAGGATTTGGTTGCAGATTTTGCAAAGGGCTGATCCCTAAAGAGGTATGTGAGACTATCATAGCGTTGGGTTCATTTACCCACGCGTCAATCATATTTATTTCAGCGAAATTTATTCTAGAAAGTTGAAGGTTAATGATTTTAAATTGTGTTCTTGAATATTGGCTTACGTTCTTGAGTTAGGATGGGATTGTTGAGTTCTTGAGGAAATCGTGTCGATTTTAGAATCATTTATGAATAGATTATTATGTACGTGTACTGTATATCTGAATCTAAAGATAAATTGAGATAAAGAATCGAATTTAGGCGAATTGAGGTTGGAAAATGAAGAAGGAAAAAAGTCGGGAAAATCTGACACCTTGCTCCGCGTCGAGGATCTATCCCTCCTACGCACAGAATTTTTCTCCACGTTGCGGAGAGGTCACGGACCCTTCTGCCTCAAAATTTATTTCGTGACCAAATATTAAAATGCATCTCTGTGTCACAGACTTGCTTCCAGACAGTGATTTCTTGATCATTTCTCATGTTTAACTATCTAAAAGCACTCCTAATCATCATGATATATTTCCAATCGCAAATCATAACCTTAAATTCATAATTCAAATTCAAGGTATAGTTAAGAGCCAAGTCTAGAGAGTTGTTAGAGTCTTTTTAAAAGTTTTTTGCAAACGTTTTAAACTTGTTGTAAAGACTTGAGCATTGAGTTGAGTAAGAACAGGAGTAAAGTTCATTTCTTCAAAATATTATATGGGAACTAAGTATTTCCAAGAGTCAAAATGTTTTTACATTTAAACAAATAGAAAACACTGATTTCCAAGAGAGGAAACATTTATTTCCAAGAGAGCTTTTAAGCTAGTTTTTGTGTAATAATCTCAAACCACAGAAAGAGTTATGTTTTTAAACATATGAGCTAGTATATTTTTGGAGTATTATTGAGCACTGATTTGGGGAAACGTGTGAGTTCAAATAATACAAAGCCTCCATAAACCGTGTAGCCAACATGTGTAGAAAAGGATCATACTTTTTAGATGATTCTTTTATGCTTTTTAGCATAGACTAGTGGATCCACTTAGTGAGTTAGGTTCTATACCCCCGTCAAGGTATAGGACGGCCCTGGCAATGTGAGGCAAGACGTTGTACAATCACTTAAGCTCATAGAGATGGTTGTCAGTTAGAGAAACTCCCACAGAGATATTTTGTGTTCTTATATACATAGAGTTACTTGTATTTTCATATAAAACCTGAGTTATTGTGTGTATTTCAATACACTTAGTTATTATCTTCATGTTTTAAAGCTTTTCTTTATACAGCATCCTCAATACTGCTTTATATTGGAATGAGTTGAGTTGAGTTGAGGCAAGGTAAGTTTCTTCAGTTCCTCTTCAAGCCTATGTTTTGTTTTAGATTTTCCCTCACATGCTCATACATTCAATGTACTAATGTCATTTTTCCTACATCATTTTATGATGCGGATACAGGTAATCAGGATCAGCATTCAGTGCCTCGTTGATCCAGTTGAGCATTTAGAGTCATTTGGTGAGCCTCCTTGCTTTCCGGAGGATCCCTTTTTATATTGTTTTTAGTATTTTTCCAGTTGTTAGGATGATCTGGGGTCTTGTCCCGATATCCCTCATAGTTTTAAAGGCTTCATAGACAACTAGTTAGTTCATTTGTCTTTACAATTTCATTTTGTTATGTTGAGACTTGAGTTTGCCTTATTGGCCAGTTGAATGCTTCATTTATAACATTCTATTTATTAAATGGATTTATCTTTGTTGAGTAAAGTCTTCCGCTGAGTAGTAAGCCAAGCCAAGGGTTCGCTTGGGGCCAACAATGGTTCTTGAGTGTCGGTCCAGCCCTGGGTGTAGGCTCAGGGCATGACAAACTTGGTATCTAAGCACAGAGTTCAAGAGTCCCAAAGAGTTTATGAAGTCGTGTCTGTAAAGTCCTAGTTATCGGTGTAAAGTATGCCACATCTAGAATTAGGAGGTTGTAACATTTAGGAACTATCTCACTTCTTTGATACTCATTTCGTGTGATAGAGATTATCTTAATGAAAGTTTCTTTTTAACTCGTCCTTGCGCGTGTCTTTCAGACCATGCCTCCACAAAGAGTTGTCCAAGGTCATCTTGCTAGGAGGAATGTTAAGGAAAAAAGGGAACCTAATGCACCTGAAATGCAACCCTAAGGAGGGTCACCAATGTTGAGTTCTATGAGGCCATCTGGATATTGAGCCAACACCAATCAAGTTGGGCAACAAAGAGAGAATCATCGGGAAATGGCTGATACTTTTAGTATCTGTAAGTTCTTCAATATGAATCCTCCAAGCTTCACTGGTTCAAGAATCACTGAGGATCCAGAAAACTTTGTTAAAGAGCTTCTAAAGTTTTTGAGATTATTCATATTACTGATGCTGAGAGAGTAGAAGTAGTTGCATACCAACTGAAGGGTGTCGGTAGAATCTAGTTAGATCAATGGAAGAAGGGTAGAGCTGAGGGTGCACCGATTGTGAGTTGGCCTGTGTTTGAGGAGGCCTTCTTGGGGCATTTCTTTCCCCGAGAACTGAGAGAAGCATAGGTACGAGAATTCCTTACTCTTAAGTAAGAATCCATGAGTGTTCATGAGTACAGCCTTAAATTCACACAAATTTCTCATTATGCTCCGGAGATGGTTGCAGATACGAGGAGTAGGATGAGTCTGTTTGTTGCTAGGTTGTCTCGTCTGTCAAGTAAGGAAGGAAAGGCATCTATGCTGATAGGAGATACGAAAATAGTGAGGTTGATGATTCATGTGCAACAGGTTGAGGAGGATATGTTGATGGATAGAGAAGAGTTCAGAAATAAGAAAGCTAAGACGTCAGGTAATGAGTCCGGGCAACAGAAGAATAATTCCAACTGGTCATCATTCCAACAAAAGTAAAAGGGACCTGCTCCATCATCTGCTAGTGCACCTGCAACAAGGAACAAAGGTGAGTACAATAGTCAGAATTCACAAAATTTCAGAGCTAGACCTGTACATTCGCAAGGTAGTGTTGCACAAAGAGGTAATGGGATTCTTGCATGTGCTAAGTGTGGTAGGACCCACTCAAGGATGTGTCTGATGGCTCCACTGGTTGCTTCAAGTGTGGTCAGAACGGTCACTTTATGAAAGGGTTTCATAAGAACAGACAAGGTAATGGTAATTGGGGCCAATAGAGCCCAATCTTCTTCAGTTACTCCACCAGACAGAGCTGCACCTAGAGGAGCTACTTCAGGGGCAAGCGGAGGATCAAACCATCTTTATGCTATCACTAGTCTCCAAGAGCAAGAGAATTCTCCATATGTTGTCACTGGTATGATCAAAGTCTTTACTTATGATGCTTATGCTTTGCTAGATCCAGGAGCGAGTCTATCTTTAGTGACTCCTTACATTGCCATGAATTTTGATATTCTTCTTGAGCAACTTCTTCAGTCCTTCATTGTTTATACACATGTTGGTGAGTCTATTCTAGTTGAGAGAAATTATCATGATTATACCATTTCTGTCAATCACAAGAGAACCATGGCTGACTTAGTTGAGTTAGATATGGTAGATTTTGATATCATTCTAGGTATGGATTGGCTTCATTCTTGTTATGCATCAATTGACTATAGAACTCGAGCAGTCAACTTTTAGTTTCCTAATGATCCAGTTATTGAGTGGATGAGTAGTTCAGAGTGCCTAAGGGTCATTTTATTTTATACCTTATGGCGAGAAAGTTAGTTTCCAAGAGTTGTGTCTATCACTTAGTCCGAGTTAATGACTCTAATGTTGAGACACATCATCTTCAGACAGTTATAGTTGTTAGTGAGTTTCCATAAGTCTTTCCAGACAATCTTCTCAGAGTCCCTCCTGAGAGAGAAATGGACTTCGATATAGATATTGTTCCTGATACTCGTCATATATCTATTCCGCCATATATAATGGCACTAACAGAGTTGAAAGAGTTAAAATAGCAATTGAAAGACCTTCTTGAGAAAGGTTTTATTAGACCAAGTGTCTAACCTTGGGGCGCTCCGGTCTTATTTGTGAGAAAGAAAGATGGTTCCCTTCGAATGTGCATAGATTACCGTCAGTTGAACAAGGTTTCTATCAAGAATAAGTATCCTCTTCTGAGAATTGATGATCTTTCGGATCAACTTTAGGCTGCCACTTGTTTTTCTCAGATAGACCTCAGATCTGGCTATCATCAGTTGAGAGTAAGAGAAAGTAATATCCCTAAGACAGTTTTCAAGACCCGTTATGGTCATTATGAGTTCCTAGTTATGTCCTTTGGTTTGACCAATGCTCCTGCAACATTCATGGACCTTGTGAATAGAGTATTCAAGCCTTATTTAGATATGTTTGTTATCGTATTCATTGATGACATTTTAATCTATTCGATGAGTGAAGAATATCATGCTAGTCATCTCAGAATAGTTCTCCAAACTCTCAAGGATAAGGAGTTATATGCTAAGTTTTCTAAGTGCGAATTTTGACTTGAGTCTGTGGCATTCTTAGGTCATATTGTTTTTAGTGATGGAATAAGAGTTGACACTCAAAAGATAGAGGCAGTGCAGAACTGGCCTATACCCACGTCTCCAACTGACATTAGGATTTAATTGGGATTGGCTGGCTATTATAGAAGGTTCGTCGAGGGGTTCTCATCTATTCCATCCCTAGTGACTAAGTTGACTCAGAAAACAATTAAGTTTCAATGGTCTGAAGCTTGTGAGAAAATCTTTCGGGAATCAAAAAAGCAGTTAACTACTGCCCAGTGTTGACCTTACTAGAGGGTACGCAAGGTTTTGTAGTGTATTGTGATGTGTCCAGGGTCAGTTTGGGTTGTGTGTTAATGCAGAATGGCAAAGTTATAGCTTATGCCTCAATACAACTTAAGGTTTACGAGAAGAATTACCCAACCCATGATCTAGAGTTGGTTACCGTAGTATTTTCTTTGAAAATATGGCATCATTATCTTTATGGTGTTCAGGTAGATCTGTTTGCCGATCACAAGAGTTTTTAGTGTTTAGTCAGAAAGAGCATAATCTCATACAGAGAAGGTGGTTAGAGTTACTCAAGGATTCTGACATGAGTATTCTCTATCACCCAGGTAAGGCTAATATTGTTGTTGATGCCTTGAGTAGATTGTCTATGGGTAGTACCGCCCATTTTGAGGAAGATAAGAAAGAGTTACCAAAAGAGGTGCATAGACTTACATGATTAGGAGTTCGATTAAAGGATTTCTACGAAGGAAGAGTAGTGGTGATGAATGGGGCTGAATCATCATTAATGTCTGAAGTTAAAGAGAAACAAGACCAAGATCCTATTTCTCTTAAAATAAAGTTAAATGTTCATAAGCAAAATGTAACTTTTGAACAAAGGGGAGATGGTGTATTGAGGTATCAAGGTAGATTGTGTGTGCTAAGGGTGGATGAAATTCAAGAGAGGATCATGGATAAAGCTCATTGCTCCAAATATTCCATCCATCCGGGTTCCACAAATATGTATTGTGATTTGAGATAGGTTTATTAGTAGAGTAGTATGAAGAAGGGCATTACAGAGTTTGTTGCTAAGTGCCCGAATTGCCAACTAGTTAAAGTAGAGCATTAAAGGCCCGGTGGTATGGATCAGAATATAGATATTCCGGAATGGAAGTGGGATATGATCAATATGGACTTCATTACAGGTTTACCATGGTCTCGCAAGAAGTATGATTCCATTTGGGTGATTATAGATCGAATGGCTAAATCAGCCCACTTTTTGCCGGTAAAGACTATCCATTCAGTAGATGATTATGCTAAGTTGTTGATTAAATAGGTATTTAGACTTCATGGAGTTCTAGTGTCGATTATTTCAGATAGAGGTGCACAATTTTGGAAGTCATTCCAGAAAGGTTTGGATTCGAAGGTGAACTTGAGTACTGTTTTTCATCCGCATACTTACTGTCAAGTAAAGCGCACTATTCAGACTTTAGAAGATATGTTTAGGGCTTGTGTGATTGATTTCAAGGGTAATTGGGATGATCACCTACCTTTCATAGATTTTGATTATAACAATAGTTACCACTCTAGCATCCAAATAGCTCTGTACGAGGCTCTTTATGGGAGAAGATGTAGATCCCATATTGGATGGTTTGAGGTTGGTAAACCTGGATTGATAGGACCAGACTTAGTGCATCAAGCTACGAAAAAAGTGAAGGTTATTCAAGAGAGATTGAAAACAGCGCAGAGCTGTCAAAAATCATATACATTAAGGAGAAGAGACATAGAGTTTGAAGTAGATGATTTGGTTTACTTGAAAGTTTCACTCATGAAGGGTGTTATGAGATTTGGTTAGAAGGGAAAACTCATTCCCCGATATATCGGTCCTTACAGGATATCCAAGAGCATTGGCAATGTAGCTTATGAGTTAGAGCTACCCCAAGAGTTAGCAGCGGTCCATTCGATATTCCACATTTCTATGTTGAAGAAGTGCATGGGCAATCCTTCACTTATCGTACCTATTAAAGATATTGGTATTAAGGATAGCTTGTCTTATGAAAAGATTCCTGTTCAGATTCTAGATCGTCAAGTTCGCAAATTGAGGACCAAGAAAGTAGCATCAGTCAAAGTTCTGTGGAGAAATCAGTTTGTTTAGGAAGCTACTTGGGAAGCTGAAGAGGATATCAATAAGAGATACCCACATCTCTTCGAATCTGGAGAAATTCCAAACTAAGGTACTAATCTTTATCTTGGCATTTGTCCTAAGTTAGCATGTTGTATTTATATTTTACTTGTTGGGTGTTTGAGTTGAATGTTAGATGTTACCCTTAGCCTACTAAGAGTAATATCATTCAAGGACGAATGTTCCAAAGGGGCAGATATTGTAACATCCCGCTACATGAAAGAACTAGAATTAGAAAGAAACCATTTTTGGAAATTTTTGCAAGTTATGTGAAGTATGAGTTTTGGGTCAACTTCAAACGACCATAACTCCTATCATCGGGTGATTTAGGGGGGATACAAGATACCATTTGAAATTTCTTTGAATTATCTTTCCAATGCCACTAAGTTTGCTCATTTTCGAGTTCGTAAGAGGGAGATATTCCCATTTGAAGTTGGGTTGTCTAAATAAGGAAAGTCACTCAGATTTTAGAAGGGTGCTTTGATCTTTATATTACCAAATTAAGTAAATTAGTTTTTAGTAATTTAATTAGGGGTCTAAACTGATTTGGTTCAGTTTAGACAGTTACAATTCACGCTAGGGTTTTTAGAAAAGAGTTCAAGAAGAGAAAAGAGGAGAAAGGTCAATATTCGTCGATTTCTTAAGGATTTGGTTGCGGATTTCGCTAAGGGTTGATCCCTAAAGAGATATGTGAGACTTTCATGGTGTTGGGTTCCTTAACCCACACGCCAATCATGTTTATTTCAGCAAAATTCGTTCTAGAAAGTTGAAGGTTAATGATTTTGAATTGTGTTCTTGAATATTGGCTATTGTTCTTGAGTTAGGATGGGATTGTTGAGTTGTTGAGGAAATTGTGTTGACTTCAAAGTATTTTATGAATAGATTCTTGTGTACGTGTACTGGGTATCTGAATCAAAAGAAAGATTGAGAAAAAGAATTGAATTTAGGCGAATTGGGGTTAGAAAACGAAGAAGGGAAAGAGTCAGGCGAATCTAACACCTTGCTCCGCATCGCGGACCTGCCTCTCCTTTGCACATAATTTGTCTCCACATCGGGAAGAGGTCGTGGACCCTTCTGCCTCAAAATTTATTTTGCGACCAAATATTAAAATGCATCTCCGCGTCGCGGACTTGCTTCCAGACAGTGATTTCTTGATCATTTCTCATGTTTAACTATCTAAAAGCACTCCTAATCATCATGATATTTTTCCTATCGCAAATCATAACCTTGAATTCATAATTCAAATTCAAGGTAGAGTTAAGAGCCAAGTCTAGAGAGTTCTTAGAGTCTTTTCAAAACTCTTGTGCAAACGTTTTAACCTTATTTTAAAGACTTGAGCATTGAGTTGGTAAGAGCAAGAGTGAATTTCAATTCTTCAAAAGATTATATGGGAACTAAGTATTCCCAAGAGTTAAAATGTTTTCATATTTAAACAAAGAGGAAACACTGATTTCCAAGAGAGGAAACACCGATTTTCAAGAGAGCTTTTAAGCTAGTTTTTGAGTAATAATCTCAAACCACAAAAGATTTATGTTTTTAAACATATGAGCTAGTATATTTTGGGAGTAGTATAGAGCACCGATTTTGGGACAAATTTGAATTCAAATAATTTAAAGTCTCCATAAATCGTGTAGCCAACATGGGTAGAAAATGATCATACTTTTTAGATGATTCATTAATGTTTTTTAGCATAGACTAGGGGATCCACTTAGTGAGTAAGGTTTTATACCCCTGGCAAGGTATAGACGGCCCTAGCAGTGTAAGGCAAGACGTTGTACCATCACTTAAGCTCATAGAGATGGTTGTCAGTTAGAGAAACTCCCACGGACATATTTTGTATTCTTATATACATAGAGTTATTTGTATTTTCATATAAAACCTGAGTTATTGTGTTTTTTCAGTAAACTATGTAATTATCTTCATGTTTTAAAGCTTTTATTTATATTGCATCTTTATTACTGCTTTATATTAGAATGAGTTGAGTTGAGTTGAGGCAAGGTAAGTTTCTTCAATTCCTCTTCAAGCGTATGTTTTGTTTTAGAATTTACCTCACGTGCTCGTACATTCAATGTACTGATGTCATTTGGCCTACTTCATTTTATGATGTAGATACAGGTAATCAGGATCAGCATCCACCGTCTCGTTGATCCAGTTGAGAATTCAGAGTCATTTGGTGAGCCTCCTTGCTTTCCAGAGGATCCATTTTTACACAATTTTTAGTATTTTTCAGTTGTTAGGATGATCGAGGGTCTAGTCCCGATATCCCTCATAGTTTTAAAGGGTTCATGAATAGCTAGTTAGTTCATTTGTCTTTCCATTTTCATTTTATTATGTTGAGACTTGAGTTTGCCTTATTGTCCAATTGAATGTTTGCTTTATAACATTATAGTTTATTACATGGATTTATATTTTTTGAGTAAAGTCTTCCATTGAATAATAAGCCAGGCCAAGGGTTCGCTTGGGGCCAGTTGTAACACCCCGGAAATTCTATGACTTAAGTTAGAGCCTCACCTTATGAATAATGATTTTAAAATAGTTAAAATGATGTTTATAAACCTAAACCAATGTAATTGACTTGGTTTGAAAGACTAAAAGTCTAAACATCAAGAAACGACCACGACATCCGGAAACTAGAGAAGAATGTGTTCTAGTGTGTCCTTAGGTTTTGGGCAGGTTCGGGAGTGTCGTATGATGGTATAATCTGGTGAAAAGGTTTAAAATAGGTAAATATATCCTAGGGTCAAAACGTTCGAATATGACTCCCCGTGGCCACCCTAAGGGACCCCGAGGAGGACCCCAACCTTAGCCAAGCAAGCTGCCAAGGCAGCATGCAGATTGAACTTGGAGGGAATAGCTGCACGTCGCGCACTTTCTCCCTCAAGGAGAAAAAATCTAGTTCACGACGCGGTCGTTTCGAGGACTCTACTGTCTCGAAATTTAATTCGAAATATCTTCAGGGATCAGCTCTGCGTCACGGACTTGTTCCACAATGAAAAATGCAGAAATTCAAAAATCTATTTTTACTTCATTAAAGAGTCCATTTAAGTGAGGGGTATTTAGGGTACTTTAGGGGAAGTGTATATAATGACTTTTAAGTCAATTTACCTCACTTTTATCACTCAAACACAAAACCCCAAAGATCTAAACCTAAAGTTCCTCCTTCTCTCTACTCTCTCTCTCTCTTCTCAAGAACTCTATTGAAGAAGATTGGAACTTCAAGAAGAAGACCAACCCTCCAAGGTTTCAACTCGGATTTTCGTGGTTAATTCATCTATAAGGTATGGTTTCTTATCACTCTTGGGATTCCTTTCCCCAAGAGGCCTCTTTAAGATGAATTTCAAAATCTCCAATTTCTAGGTTTCAATCCAAAAATGTGGATCTTCTTTCTAAAGTGAAATTGATGTTATAAACTGACTTTGATTGATGTTATATGAACAATTATTGATGAATTTATGTTGTATTGGTGGTTTCTTGAAGAATTCCCCATAAGACCCATGTTTCTCCTTCTTTTCCTAATTCTAACCCTAGTTTGTGTTGGATATTGATTGAAGGCTATGAATTGAATGTGATGTTATGTAATTCATATTTGTATGATGATTCTACCCTAGGTTATGTATAATTTCTAAGAAATTAGGGTTGAGTTTTTGAATGAAACCTTGAAGGCTATGAAGGGAATATGTCAATTGCTTATATTGATGTTGATTATGTTATTACTTCATGAATTACCTAGTTTTATGTATTGGTTATGAATTGCTTGGTAATTGAAGTATGGATGTCCCACGAAGGGCAAGAAGGCATGAAGGTTGGTTTTTCTTTGAACTCAAGTATGGAAGGTGAATTACTTAGATTGTAATTATGCTATACCTAATGTGTTGTTGTGGTGTTGATGACCTAGTTTCCTCATCCTTAACCCTCTACACTTGAATTAGCTATGAAGTATGTATGTATATCATGGTATGATTGCTATATGATTGAAAGGTAGTTCTCATAATTCTAGTGTAATGTAAAGTGAAAGGTTTACTCACTTGCTAAGTGTCTCTAAAGTGAAAGGATTGTTACTCACTTATGAACACATATGAGCTATTATGGTAAGATGTCTACATAAGGGTCTATTAAAGGTTAATGTGAACTTATGTGATGACTAAAGATTATTACAACAGAGAATTAGATGCTTAGCACCGAAAGGGCATGTAAATGAGATGGGCGTCTCACGTTTAGTAAGTTCGGCTCCCCACATGGGTTTCCTCACGTTTAGCAAGTCCAGATTACCACGGTATGTGTTGTCTCATGAGATGGAAACCCCCCACGTTTAGTAAGTTAGGGTTTCTAGAAGCAATCTCCTTGACCCTTAACTATGTGCCCACATAGGACTCTAGCTTAGTGGATCCACCTAGATAGCTATGTACGAATGGTTACACCTTAGGCAAGTGTTAACCCTCTCTTTTCGGTGTGGGACTAGAACACCGGATTCCATGTAGCTCTCATGGTCTATGTCAATTATTGCAATATTTCCCTAATGTAAAAGTAAATGAAGGTATGAAAGGTGTGAACTCTTACTAGGGCTTTCTTAAGGGTTTCTACATAGTGTGAGGGAGGGTATGGGACTTCTCTTGCACATTGCACTTGTGGGATCCTAAGAGATGGTTGTAGTAGTGTTGTCTTATGATTATGGTGATTATGACTTATGTATGTTGAAGCTATGTTATGTATGATCATTATGAATGTGGTAAGTTATGATGAAATATGATCTTATGAATGTATGCATGAAGTAGGTTGCTTAATGTGATACTTGGCTTTGAATAGGGTTATGGGGTTCTATTCTTTGCATTGCACTAGTATTGCTTGGGCTGTCTACATGTTGGGATGATATTATGCTAGTTTGGACTATGATACTTAATTTTTGTGCATATTGGATTTACTTGGCAAAAAGCATGTTTTGACTAAAATGTCCTTTTATGCCTGTTTCAATGGTTTTTATGCATAGTAGCCATACTTAGTACGTGTGTTGTACTAACCCATATTTTCTCCCTTTTCCCAAACATTTAGGTTCGGGCCGTTGAGGATTCAAGCTTACTTCTCAAGACACTTGCAGTTGCTTCCCCAAGTTGGTGAGTCCTCAAGTCCGAGGACAAGACCTTATGATCTAGCTTCTATGTTTAGTTCTTTGCTTATGTTGAAAGACATTGTTGTACTTCCTATTTTCAAGACTTCTTATTGATGTAAGGGCTAAGTCCCATTTTCGATACTTCTATGTCTAGATGGTGCATTGTGATGAAGTTAGATTCTATTTTTCATATATGAAGTGAAGTTGAACTTCCAAAATAAAAGTTTTAAATTTTCCGTGATTTTATTCTATGATACATGCTATGATGAATGCTAAGGGCTTGTATAAGACCTCTTCAAGGTCGAATACGCCGGTAACGACTAGGGGGTGCTCTCGGGTCGTTACACCAGCAATGATTCTTGAGTGCCAATCCCTGATGAGTCTGAGATTTGGACTCATTTAGGGTTTTATTTATATAGGTTTAGTGTCCACAAATGCTTATTTTGCGCTAATAACTAATGTAAAACACTTGATTTCCAGGTATATGGATTGAGTAACAAAGCAAGGACACTAATTTGCAAAAAGGAACAAAACAGGCTGAAAGAATGAAGAAAGGCAAGCCTGGTGATCACAAAGTCCACTTGGCGAGTCGCCGAATGGCTACTTGACCGCCTAAACTTCCAATGAGTCAAGCCCTGAAGGAAATAACCAAGTTGGCGAGAGAAAGGAGCAGTCAGCGGATCGTCGAGTGGTTCCACAATGCAAAGTTAGATCAGCCAAAGTTACAGACCTTAAGGTTGCTGAAAACCAAGGCAAAAAGGTTATGGAAATGACCAAAGAGTGGCGGGCCGAGTCGTTCGGTGAGCCCGATTTACTTCGCTGAGTGACTCTTCGCAGCATATTTTTGGCCACTATAAATACATTTTTGAACATTTAGTTTAGTATCAATTACTCTTTAGAATAATTTCATTATTCAGGTTTTAGCTCCGGAGACAAGTTTTGTTTAGTTTTTCCTAAACTTTGGAGAATTGAAGTTTTTCACTTCTAAGAAATTAAAAGTAGGTCTTTGAGATTCTTCGAATTGGAGCATTGCAAGGAAACAATCAATCTTACCCAGTTGATGGAAACTCAATTTGGTAATGATTTTTATCTTTTTATGATGTCTAGCTAAAACCCCAATTCTTGGGGTGTGATTATGTGATTATGGGCTAATTTAGTTTATGGGTATCGCTATTGTTCGTTTAAATGTTATTTAGAAGTGAGTTTAGTCATTAATTATGGTTTAACTTAAGAATTGTAGTTGCAAATGCAGTTCTACCTTTGTGTTTTCGGCTTGCTTGAGAGAGAGGTTTTAAAACTAAACTTATTGATTGATAGTCAGTGGGTATTGGGTTGATATGGGTTCAGCTCGAGAGAGTGAATCCTAAACCCAATCCTACACATTCAGCTCGAGAAAGTGAATGGACTAAGGTGTGGGTTGTTCTTATTTTGCTTGCTTGTTGATGTTCGAGAGAAATCAACTTAATTCAGGGTAAATTGTTCAAGAGAAAGTTTATCCCCTCTATATCCTAGCTTACTCACTAATATCTAGTTATATTCTAATAGTTTCAATTACCCATTTGTCTATATTAGCCTATAATCAAATCACATCCCAAGAACCCTTCTCATTATTGTTATTTCGTATTGATTGTCGTTGTTCGTAGTTGATAATCAAAACCAAAACCCCCCATTTGACATTCCTGCAACCCTTGATTTGCATGATGTTTTTATTCGATAATTTATAATCTTATGACTGATTTGAACATGTTCACACTTTACTATTGATTGTCAAACATGTATTGCTCCTTGTGGGATTCGACCACAACTCATTTAGTTGGGTTATATACTAATTAACGACCGTTGACGATTAGAATTGAATGAAGTGTCTTTGAAATGAAAATTAATCAAAATGGCGCCACTGCGGGGGATTGGTGTTGTTTGAGAATCTTTTTGGTGGATATTGATTCTATACCTGCATAGGCTTCTTTGCCAACTCCGGCCTCCAGGTCTATAGGTACTTCCACTTCCTCCCAAACTCCTGGTACTTCTACTGCTTCCCAGCCCACCAAGATTACTCAGGCCATGATCCTGAAGATAGGGTATTTGGCCCATTCTGCTGATGTGTGGGCAACCAGGTTAGAGACTGAGGTACCATGGATGATTGAGAGAGTCATCCTAGCTGCATTGACACCCTTCCTATCATGTATTGACACTCTCACGGCGAGAGTAGAGACTTGTGAGAGTCGACAGGGGGCAACTTCAAAGGTTACGGCTTTGAAAGTCGAGGTTGCTGATCTGAGAAGAATGTGGACTATTTGAAGTCCACAGACTTCACTTCACCTATGGAGGCAGTTGATGATATGGATACTCTGGTTACTTCTGAGATTCCTCCAGCCACTACGAGAGATGTGCAGATAGATGATGTGGCAGTCGATGAGTCAGAGGCAGAGACCGACAAGAAGCAAATAGAGGTGCCAGAGGAGACCATTTATGGAGACCTACCAAACCTGGAGGAGACGATTGTATAGTCGGTGATTCAGACATCACTGACAGAGACGTCCATGGCAGGCCCTAGTGGACCCAGTAGTGCTGATGTCGCACCAGGCACTGATGCCCCGACAGATAGAGCGACTGCGTAGACAGGACTTTTTCTTTACCTCCCTCTCTGTCATTTTATTGACTTTTATTATTGTGTTGCATTTGAGGACAAATTGCTTTTATTTGTGGTGGGGTGAGGTATTTCCATACTGACCTCTTGTGATTATCATTTTTTGTTTATATATTGGGTTTTTGTGCTGTAAATTTTGTTTTGACACTGTTTTGTGGAGGTTTGAGCTTATGGCTCCTTGTTTTAAATGCAAATGGTTTTTGACCCTTCTAAAAAAATTTGCCACCTCTTGTTGTGTTTGATTGTGGTTGTTCTTGTGCAAATTTGAGTGTTGGTTATGATCAATACTGATGACTTGAATAGTACTCTTAATCGAACAAAAATGAATGTGCGGCTACGATGAGGCCAAATGAAGTTGCATAGACAATATGTCGACTTTTTGCATCTCCTTGTGACCAGCCGATTATCGAATGAGTCTCTTGTGATGAACATTGCACACTAGCAAAAGTGTGGAGTCTTGTTTGATATTGGTGTCAATGCCTTGTGTGATGAGCATACTGTGAACCTTGTGTGATAACACCTAGAATTTGTTGTGTTGGTCTGGTTGACTAAGTGATGCAAGTTCTTGAAATGATCTTAGGCAAAAATCTTGAAGAGTGAAACAATTTGACAATATACCTCTTTTGTGGACAACCTTGTGAGTGTGTAAACTTTGTTGAACCCTTTTTGAGCCTTATCCTTTTCATGGAAGAAACTTGATGAAATTTGCAACCTATCTTTATCCATTCACCCATAATCCTCATGAAGTGTGGTTTGTTTGAATAGCCAACTTAAGCCAAAAGCCTAAGTTGGGGGTGTGGTGAAAAGAGAAGGTAAATAAAGAAGTGTGAAGAAGTCCCCTTTTATCCATGGGTTTGATAAATATGAAACCCCTCCATACAAAAAAAAAAAAAAAAAAAAA
>JAJOOH010000609.1:0-37907 GCA_029582605.1 Solanum gracilifrons
GAAGCCCATTGAGCTTATCATTGAACTCCTTGGTTTGAGATCTTGTTATGGGCCTCCTTGGAGTTTCTAAAGCTTCATCCTTGTCCTTCAATGGAGTAGAGCTTCCTTGGATGCTATCAGGGACCCACTATTATAGGCCGATTATCCTTCCATTGAGTATACCATACTTGGGCCACATCCTTTAATTGATAAGCGGCTAGTTCAGATATCTCAATAAAAGTCATCCCCATAGCATCAACTATCTTGTAGATCTCTTCCACAAACTATTGTGGATCTTCATTCACGTTGGAACCAAAGAACATAGGAGGGGTCATTCTTGTGAGGTCTCTCAACCTTGAAGCCATGGTGCTCACATTAGGGTTCACACAGGGCCCAACTTCCCTATTTTCTTGTGTCGTCATGGCTTGGGATTGAGTTGTCACGGCTTGTGCTTATGCCATCATGACTTGAGTCAATATTTGGAGAGCCCCTTATTACCACATTGGTCATAGAGAGTATGGATTAGCACAAATAATGTGCTAAGTATGGAAGCCATGAATAAAATTCCTTAAAACATGCATAAAAGGGACATTTAGTTGAAAACATGCTTTTATCAAGTTTAAAATCCATCATGTGCATTTAGAGTAAGTACATAGTCAAACCATACCATAAGAAACCCTAGGTTACCATAGTCATACAAAACTTACCTTGACCTTATTCATAGCGAACACTCATAGACAAGGAGACATTCATGTTCATAACTCATAATAAGGAAAGTCACTCTTAAAATCAATTCATATCGTGCATACATATTCATACATCTTTATGTCATAAGAAAACCACACCATAACCCCTTTATAAGTCTACATATGCAATGTACAAGTGAAGTCCCACATCCCCACTCATACTAAGAAAAGCTCATTAAGAAGTCATAGGTATAGCTCATATTCATGTTCATGTTCATATTCATGATTCATGTGCATTGTTCATATTCATGATTCATGTGCATTGTTCATATTCATGTAAACCATGCATTAACTCATAAAACATCATGTCATCAAGCACATACCACAATCACTCTCAAAGCTTCCTTGTGCAATGCATAAGTGAAGTCCCATACCCCCTCTCACACTAAGTAAAACCCCTTAAGTAATAATAATACATAACTCATGTTCTTGTTCATAGTTTATATTCTTTTTCTTGTCATGAAGGGAAATATAGACTTAATCGACATAGACAATGTGAGCTACAAGGAATCTGATGTCATGCCCCACACCGAAAAGAGGTGTCCTATTCGCCTAAGGTAGAACTAACATGTTTAGCATTTAGGTGGATGCACTAGCTAAAAGAACTATGTGGGCACATAGTTATGGGATGAGGAGATCGCTACTAGAAAACCAAACTAACTAAGGTAAAAGTTTTCCATCTCATGAGATAACTTATTTTGGGAAGCCGGACTTCCTAACGTAAAAGCTTCCATTGCATATTCATATCCACTCGGTGCTAAGATTAATTCCCTTTAACATTAATGTAAAGTATTTACCTTATATTCATGTTCACGGAAGAATGCCTAGCACTCAAACCAACATAGTATCATGGTAGCTCATGGATTCATTAGGTGAGAATGTCCTTTCAACCTTAGAATCATTAATAAGTGAGTAAAACTTTCATATCACGTTCATAGTGTTTCATGAGAATAGCCTTTGAATAAACCCAACAACATTATCATAATTATTGACCTTTCATGCATAGTCAAGTGTTTGGGTATAGGGGAGAAGGTTTTGCATCAATACCACAATTACACAATAGTCATAGGATCATCACTATCTAAGTGAATGATGAGTTCATATAAAATCCTCATCAACATAAACAAACCCTAACAAATTGCCCTTCAAGGCTATGAATCAATATCAACCCGAACTTGTAGAATTCCCACATTAGATATGGGTATTTCATGATTCAACAACCTAATAAATGTAAGCATAATCAATTGTCAAGCTTCCATGATCAATCAAACCACACCTTAGTTCACAATTTAGAAAGAAAGGGGGAATCATGGGTCCAAGGGAGATTTCCATCAAATTCAAACAATAATCCATTAATCCAATCATAAATCATCATAATGAATCATAATAACTCATAATTAAACAATTGAAAACGTTTTGGAGAAAGACCCATGACATAAAATGAAACCCTAGGATTTTTGAGGGATTTGGAAGTGTTAAAACATAGTTTGAAAGGGCTCCTTGGGTGATATCTACCCAAGGATGAAAAACATCCATACCTTAGGTTGATTTCCACAATAAATTGGAGAATAAAGGCTACTTCTTGAACCCCTAGCTTGAGAGAGAAAATTTTTGGAGAGAAAAGTTGGTTTCTAATTTGAGTCTTCTGAGTTATGAGGTATTAAGGAGGTGGTTAATAGTTAATAACTAATTCTATATGTATAAATAACCAATATAAACCGTCCCCACCTTTTAATAATTAAAATAGGAATTACTTAAAATGTTTCACCCTTGGCGGAGATTGAGGCAGTATTGCAGGCCCCCATCCACGACCCCCTCCTACGGGGTGTGGATGGTTCCACGGACTGTACTGGTAAATTCGTGGTTTGAGTATGCAGCTCCTCTTTTGGCCAATCTTAAGTCCTCACTCACTAGACCCCACCCACGAGGTGTGAGTGAGTCCACGAAGCGTACTGCTCATCCGTAGATTGGACAGAGACTTTGGGGAAATTGCGAGAGGTCTAAGCTTGACTCACAACCCCCACCTATGGGGCTTTATCCACCCACAATACGTGGGTTCCCATTTAGTTAGTCAAGCTATTTTTGACAGCTTTTAGGGCAGTCCATTGGTCCTCCTGAAGGACCCTTCGGGGGTCCTTGGGGGGACCATACCTTGACGTTTGGGACTAAAACATTAGTACTAACTTAGGGAGGTTGTTTTAGGACTCTAATCTTGACCTTTAACCCTATTTAGGCTACTAGACTACGTGTTAAGCTCTAGCCTAGGTCAGTAGATTTCTGAGATGTTACACAATTAAGAATAAGTACCCTATCCCTAGGATTGATGACCTGTTTGACCAACTTCTGGGTGCTTGTCATTTCTCAAAAAAAGACCTCAGATCCAGTTATCATCAGCTCAGAGTCAGAGATAGTGACATCCCAAAACAACCTTCAGAACTCGATATGGTCATTATGAATTTGTAGTTATGTCATGTGGACTAACCAATGCTCCTGCAACTTTCATGGATTTGAGGAACAGAGTGTTCAAACAATATTTGGACTTGTTCATTTTCGTCTTTATTGATGATATCCTCATTTACTCTAGGAATGAGCAAGAACATGCGATTCATTTGACAGTTGTCCTGTAAACTCTCAAAGATCGCCAGTTATTCGCTAAGTTTAACAAATGTGAGTTTTTGTTGCAATCAATTGCTTTCCTTGGTCATATTATGTCTAGAGAAGGGATCCGCGTGGATTCTCATAAAATAAAAGCAGTTAAATAATGGCCCAGACCTACCATTCCTACAAATATCAAAAGGTTCTTGGGTATAGCGGGTTATTACCGAAGGTCCGTGGAAGGATTATCATTCATAGCCTCTCCAATGACTAAGTTGACCCAGAAGAAGGTCAAGTTTTAGTGGTCTACAACTCCTGTTTTGACTCTACTAGAGGGTTCAGATGGTTATGTTATCTATTTTGATGCATCCATAGTCGGCCTAGGTTGTGTGTTGATGCAGCGAGGAAATGTTATAGCTTATGCTTCTAGACAGCTTATGGTACATGAGAAGAACTATCCAACATATGACCTCGAGCTTTCATCAGTGGTATTTTCACGTAATATTTGGACACATTACTTGTATGGTGTTCATATAGACGTGTTCACAGACCATAAGAACATTCAGTATGTGTGCACCCAGAAAGAGTTGAATCTTCACCAGAGGAGGTGGCTTGAGTTCCCCAAGGACTATGATATTAGTGTGTATTACCATCCTAGTAATGCCAATGTAGTAGAAAATGCTCTTAGTAGACTATCTATGGGTAGTTTAGCACCTGTTAAGGAAGAAAGAAAGGAACTAGCAAAAAATTATCACAGACTTGTTCGCTTAGGAGTTCGTCTTATGATCATATCAGATGGTTGTGTAACGGTTCAAAATGGGTCAGAATCCTCATTGGTAGTGGAAGTTAAGGAAAAGCAACACTATGATCCGATATTGCTTCAACTAAAGGGTGCAGTCGATCAGCAGAGAGTTGAGGTTTTCTCGCAAAGGGGAGATGGTGTACTTTGCTATTAGGGTCGATTATGTGTTCCTAAGGTGGATGTTTTGAGACAGCAGATTCTTGCAAAAGCCCATAATTCCAGATATTTTATTCATCTGGGCACCACTTAGATGTATTGTGATCTGCGGGAAGTCTTTTGGTGGAATGGTATGAAAAGGGATATAGCAGATTTTGTGGCTAAGTTCCTTAATTGTCAGCAAGTAAAGGTTAAACATCAAAAAACCAGGAGGTATGACTCAAGAGATCAACATTCCTACTTGGAAGTGGGAAGTGATCTACATGGACTTTATTACATGTTTACCTCATATTCGCAGACAACATGACTCCATTTAGGTGATAGTTGATACAATTACTAAGTCTACGCTTTTTGGCTGTTAAGGCTACAAATTCGGCGGAGAACTACACCAAGCTTTAAATTAATGAGATAGGCAGGTCGCATGTAGTTCCTTTGTCTATCATTTCACAAAGAGGTCCTCAGTTTACCTCTCATTTTTGGAAGTTATTTCAGAAAGGTCTTGGTACTCAAGTTAATCTTAGCACGGTATTTCATCCACAGACGGATGGCCAGGCAGAGCATACAATTCAGACATAAGAGAACATGTTGAGACCTTATGTGATCGATTTTAAGGGTAGTTAGTATAATCACCTTCCTCTTATAGAGTTCTCCTACAATAATAGTTACCATTCCAACATTCAGATGGCCCCTTATGAGGCATTGTTTGGGCGTAGATGTAGATATCCAGTTGGTTGGTTTGAAGTGGGTGAAGCAACCTTGATAGGGAAAAATTCAATTCATGATGCGATGGAGAAAGTGCAACTCATTATAGATAGACTTAATACAGCCGAGAGTCGCCAGAAGTCTTATGTAGATGTAAGGAGAAGGCAATTAGAGTTCCAAGTTGATGATTGAGTTTTATTGAAAGTGTCACCTATAAAGGGGGTGATGAGATTTGGCAAGAAATGGAAGTTGATTCCTAGATATGTAGGCCCTTGTAAGATCTTAAAACGAGTTGGTAAAGTGGGTTATGAGTTAGAATTTCCAACATAACTAGTAGCAGTGCATTCGATTTTTCACATTTCGTTGTTGAAGAAGTGTGTAGCTAATCCAACATTTATTGTACCTTTAGAAAGTGTGGTTGTGAAGGATAGTCTCACTTATGAAGAGGTACTAGTGGAAATCCTTGATCATTAGGTTCGAAGGTTGAGAAACAAAAGAAGTCACTTCAGTTAAGGTTTTTTGGAGGAGTCAGTCTATAGAGGGAGCTACCTGGGAAGCAGAAGCAGCCATGAAGGCCAAGTATCCTCATCTCTTTCCTTCTGTTTCTGTTCCAGTTTGAGGTGATAGTTCCTCTTCAGTTTTTCAGCCATTCATGCGTAGCTTCAGCCTTAGTATCATGTTCCTTCATTTTGTACTTGCATTTACAGCGTATTTGCATGTTCGTGGAACTTAATTCAGTCAGAAATTAGTCTCTGACACTTAGTGGTACGGTTTGCAGCTCTTTCCCTCCCTATTCAGCTAGTTTAGTCTTCATTCGAGGACGAATGTTCCTAAGAGGGAGATAATGTAACAACCTATATGCTAGAATTATCAAAATGAAGATCTCAGAAGTTGAAGGGGGAATGACGGGCACCATCCACGGACCGTTATAGTGGTCTGTGGTTCACCACCTGCGACCTTTCCCCCAAGATCCTAGAAAAATTGGCAAAGGTAGACCCATGCCACGACCTACCAACCGTAGGTCAGACCACAGTTGGTGGCCCATGGCCGTAGGTCAGATCCTAGATTCAGCTCCTAGTTACCAAACGACGGTTGACAGGCACAGACCATTGGTCCTGCCACGGTCCATCGGTGCCCCCTATAGCTTTTAAGTTATGGGTTGATTGGTCTTTTCCTTATTTGTTAGACCCCTAAACTACGTCGTTTAACCCCCTAAACTATGTAGTTTTTGTCAGTTTTACTCTAGCAACTTGATTAGAATATACTCTAGTCAATTCTTTCTCAAAATAATCTATCAAACTTAGAACCAGAGAGGAGAAAGAGTTGACCAAAGCTTTCCAAGAACGCAGCGAAGTTTTCTTCAATGGCAGCATCAAAATCAAAAGATTTCACCGTGAATTTGGTCACCAAGTATGTGGGATTTCACTAGTAGGTTCCTTTCACCTACTAGGCCCCTACATTTTAGTCAGAATCTAGACCTAGGGTTTTTAGAATGTTTGAAATTGTTGGGTTTTAGCTATTAGAATGATCCAAATCAGATTATTATGTTATTGCTTACTTTCTATGAAATTTAGAACCCTAGCCACGTAGTTCTTTTAGTTCATTAATTACACATGCTAGGTCAAATATTTCAGATATACATGCTTCAGTTTACGAATGTCAATTATCAATTATAATTGTTACATTCTTAGAGTTTGCATTTCAATAATATAGTTATCCAGTACTTCACATTTAAGTCATAAAATTTCTTATATACATTCTAATTGGGAGTAGCTTAATACTGAGTGGACTAGGGTTCAGCGTACCCGAATAGTCCCAGAACTACGTGCCCCCATAGGTTTATAAGTCCCCTCTATGGGCATTAAACTTTAGTGATCACGCCAATCATGCCTATATACTTCTGATAGGGTCTATGGGGTCCTCTCGATGGGGCGTATACATCGGAATCCACATTTAACTCATGTAGTTTTATGTCGGTTATTAATAGCTCCCTTACAGTCAGTTTCTAGTGCATTGACCAAGTTATCAGTTTTAGTTCAAATTTCAGTTTCAACATGTTATAAACTTGGTCATTACATTAAGTTATTTCATGCTCAGTATTCTCAGTTCAATATCATGCTTAATTCATATCATTGCTCAGTCATATGCTCTGGTTCAGTTATGTTTATTGTTCAGCTTTATTCTATCATGCATGCTCAGTACCTTTCAAGTACTGACATATACTCTGCGCTACATCTTCTCGTGATGTAGATTTTGGTCCTCAGCTTCTAGATCACGCATATATTGGTTCCCCATCTTCAGCTTAGCAGTATCAGTGGTAAGTCCTCATTCTCCGAGGATAACATACATATTTCCTTTGCTTTTAGTCTTTAGTTTCCGATTTCCTAGACTTAGTTGGGGCATGTCCCAGCATTTCTAGTCAGTAGACTCTTATTTCAAACATAAATTTAGTTACAAAATTTGAATTTGACTTTTCAGTTGTTGTTAAACTCTCAGTATTAATTTATTCAGATTTAGTATGGGTATTTTCAATCATTTCAGATTATTTATTTACTAACTTCCGCACCGTATTCATTGATTCAGTTTGTCTTTAAGTATGCGTATGTTATGCCAGTAGGGTTAGCTTGGGGTGACTCGTGATCCTAGGTCCCGTGTCCGCATCCTAGGGGTAGCTTCGAGGCGTGACAACCTTGGACAGCTGTTCTTGGAGGCATGATCTGAAAGATATGCGCAAGCACGAATTAGAAAGAAAATTGATAGATTTGAAGTTCATCGCACGAAAACAATATGAAAAAAGTGAGATATTTCCTAAAAGTTGAATCTTATTAATTACAAATGTGGCGCGCTTCACACCGATAACTAGGACTCTAGAGGCACGGCTTCATAAACACCCTATAACTCTTGAACTCTATGCTCTGATACAAAGTTTTGCACTCCCCGTGCCTACACCCTAGACGCGACTGGCAGTCAAGAACTATTGCTTGCCCCAAGCGAACCCATGGCATGGCTTAACTCTCAGCGAAAGACTTCCTGATCAATAAAAGAACTCAAAGGAAAGCGTTAACTCAAAAGTCTCAGATACCTTAACTCAGATTATTTAGAAATAAACATTCTACTATCCTAAGAGGCAACTGAAGTCTTTAAACATGTTTTAAGACATTGTAAAAGACTTCTCAAAATTACTCCAAAAAACTCTCAAGACTCAATTAACTCAACTTTTAAATGTTAGAATTCATGTTATGAATAATCTCTCGATATTTAGGTGTAGTTTAGAGTAGTTAGAACTAGAAAGGAATTAAGGTATCCTTCAATAGAATTCAGACAAGCCAAACGACGTAAAAAGGGGTGGGGTCAGGTGACCCTGGCGCACTGAGTGGCGCAGGGCGCCAGCCCCTAAAATACAGAAACTTATCTGTGGCGCACTGCTAGCGCGGAGCGCCAGCCCCTACCAAAAAATTTCCCGCCGAATTTTCTTTCTCGTTTTCTGACCCTTATTCGCCTAGAATCGAATGGTTTTTTTCCAACTCACTTAGATTCGAATACCCAATATAATTACACAAAAATGTACTCAAAACGACCTTCAACTTACTAACATTCATCTCAAGAATTAATCAACGCCTCAACAATCAATATTAACGAATTAAACTTCAAGAAAACACATCAAGAACTCAAATCCTTCATCTTTGAGAAGGAAATTGCATTAAATTCAGTTGATTGCCATGTGGGTGAACGAACACAATACTATGAGAACTCACATACCTATTTGGGATCAAACCCTTGGCGAAAAAATCCTTGATTAGCAAGAAAACTTGATGAACGCCTTGAACCTTCCCTCTTTTCTCCTCTTTTCTCTTCTTGAACTCTCCCATAAAATCCTAAGCGTAATTTAGGATTGTGAAAACTGACCCAAATCAGTTTTGACCCCTAAAATAACACTAAATACGTTTTAAGTTGATGATGTAAGGAAAAGACCAAAATACCCCTCACTAATTCAGGTAACTTTCCTTAACTGGACATGTTCACTTCAAACAGCCATATCTCCCTCATGTAAACTCTAAACTTAGCAAACTCTGTGGCGTTGGAAATACGATTCCAAGACCTTTCATTATACATCTTATGAGTTACCTAACTCATCTTGTATTGAAAGTTATGGTCATTTGAAGCTGGCCCAAAACTCACAATTTAAGCTTATCTTGCAAAATTCTTAATTTAGCTATTTCCAATTTAGCGCTTCCTAAATTTAGCTCTTTGTAAGGTGGGATGATACAGATGTCTTAGAAGGAATCTTAGTTCCTACACGTGGAGAGTTTAGTAGCAATGAGAGTAGTATTTCCTCAGTATTAAGGTAAATCGAATTTAGACCAGTTTAGAGAAGATGAATAAATCCATAGTTCTAAAGTGTCAGCTTTTGACCTAAGGGGGAGATGATAAGATGAGAAACCAAGTCAAGTGTGGAGAATGAGATAGTGATGTATTTAGAAAGAGTTATAGAGATATTTCAATCCATTTATAATCTTGTGTATTACTCAAAGTTCAGTCTTTCCAATATCTTATTGATGTTTGTTATTGTGGTAGTGATGGTATTCATACCCCATCTAAGGATAAAATGTGTAGGAGGAATAAAGTGGAGTTTTACTATGAGTAATAATTAAATGAGAGCAATTAGCCGGTTCTAGATGAGGAGAGGATGAGGAATTCCTAGGAAGTTAGTTAGCAGGAGTCCAGGGAGTGGTTTGTGTACTAAGCTTGAATGTGGCATTGTTAATATGCTGACAAATGTGTGATACATTCGGTGGTTCTTGATATGAGCTAAGGTTGGTTGAATGTGGTGGTAATGAGTAATATTCTTGCGATGAGATTTCCTATAGAGGTGTAGGACCTGAACCTTGTAATATTGGGTTAGGCTTGAACATAGTAAGAACATACCTTTAGGCTCAGTCTTTTGTAAGAGTATTCATGTACCTTTGTGAGAGCTATGAGTTGTAGCCAGTGAGGTTTGGTAATAAGGAAAGAAAGGCATAGTTGAGAAGTATTGCTAAGCTTAACATCTACCATATAACTTTAGGTAGAGAGTGACTTGGTTCAAAACAACATTGTTCTTGACTTATGTGCTATAGCGAGTCCCAAATCTTGATATGAATAAGTTCAAACTATGTAAGCAGGCAAGTTCAGAATTCAGAAGAGGTAGTAAGAGTAAACCCCTTTCCATCGGCAGTAGAACCATCATTCGAGGACGAATAATCCCAAGGGGGAGATATTGTAACACTCCAAAATATTTTACGTTAAGACTAGAACCATGCTTTGTCTGTGAATATGAATTTATCGAGAGATTTAAATTTTCTTAGCTGTTAAGGTCACTAGATGTAATACCTTGAGTTTCAACAAAGAACTAAAGAGAAATTCATTCAAGTAACCCATCAGTTCTCTTAAGTTTTGGGTCAACTTCAAACGACCATATATTTTAGCACATAAACAGTTAGTTGGCCCATGAGCTGTCAAATCTAAGGTCTTTGAGTCCTCCTTCCAACGCCGCTAAGTTTACTCAATTCCGAGCTTGGATGAAGGAGTTATGCCCATTTGAGTGCAGCCTCTCTAGTTAAGGTATTTCTGTCATTTTAGGAAAGGGTATGTTGGTCTTTTACTTACCCCAATAGACCTACCCAAGTTTTTACTCACCCAGTTAAGGGTCTAATCAGACTCTAAGATTATATTTCACATTCCAAAACACTTGGGGCATTAGAGCGAAGATTCAATAGGAAAAAAAGGGCTAAGTTCAAGCGTTCTTCAAGGCATGTGAATTTCTCCAAGAACGATAGTTCTTTCCAGGTATGTGAGGTTTCCCATAGTGTTGGACTTTTTCACTCTCACAACAAGCACGTGATTCATTCATTAATTGGTTTATGAAATTGTTTATGTAAAGATTCTTGAAGAGTTCTTGACTGTTAACCCCATTCTTTAATAATGGAGGTTTTAGAGTTCCTAGGTGATGCTTTTGTGAATGAGTGGTGTTTCTTAATAGAATATGAGTGAGATTTCATTCATTTTGTGTTGGGTTTATGAATCAAAAAGAGTGTGGAAGAAATAAATCTATTCTTGATGAGTTAGGACTTGAAATTGAGCAAGAAAGATAGTCAGGTTTTCTGGGTTTGGGGTTGGGGTATCACGCCACCATAGCGCTAGAAGGGCTAGCTCCCTGCACCTGCAGTGCACCCCAAAGAAGTCCCAATAAGTATGGGCCTGGCGCGGCGCGCCACTGATGCGCTAGAAGCATCAGGCCTTTTTCTATTATGTTCTTTGTCCCATACATGTTCCTTTGAATCGTGTCTTCGCTCTCTTCTTGATATTAACTCTTAAAATCTTTATTAATCCTTGAGAGATCTTTACTATCCAAATAAAATGTCTTAAATTACATTACAAGTTGATGTAAAGTTAGGAGGAAAGTTCAAAAGGTCTTCCGAGTCAAATTGAGAATATGTTTGTAATCAACCATAGTTTTGCCTAAGTCTTGATAAAGTAAATATGAGGATGAGAAGAGTGTATTCATATGTCTCTATAACGTTGTTTTAATCCTTGAGTGGAGACTACTCCTTTCTTCCTCTTCGTCCCATTCTTGGTGATTACTGTGCTCCTTCTGCGCCTTCAATTCCTAGTACTCCCCTTTCAATTATTCTTAATATCTCTGAATACCTCAGTTGTGCTTCGTGGTTCCCACCCTTGTAAGAATATGTTAGTATGTTCGTAGAGAAAGATTTTTGGTTGAAGTGACTGCAGAGTTATTACGGTCACAGTTTCTAGCCTTTTGATTGTTCAAATTGGCGTAAAGATGGTGTTTTTCATAATGCCTATGGAAAATTGATAAAGTTGCGAAGGCTAATTTATTTTGTTGTTGTTGTAACATATTCATTTCTTTGTGTACACATTCTCACAACAAAAATAGGGGGAAAGAGCTTAACTGTGTGCCCCACCTGGCTATTTCATTTCCAGGTGGAAGATATCAATATGGGCATTTGCAGCTCAAATGTTTCTTTTCCACTTGTCAAAATTAGAATTAAATCACTTCTTACATAGCATGTTTCGAGGTATATTCGACAATGATTTTACAAGGAGCAGAGCATATGTGAGAAGCCCCTAGCAAAATATATGATTTATGGAGTCTTTTCACTGCCGAAAAGTGTTACCGATAATTTCCAATCTTTTTTTGCTCCCTTCCTAGTATTCCTGAAATAAATTTGCTTTACCAAACTAACTGTTTCCAGCCTGAGAAGCATAGTTTTAACTGATTTATAAAAGAAAGTTGCTTTTAACTTAAACCTTTATGTTGTTTGAGTCATGTTTTAGGAAGAGAAGATTTTAATCATTGCCAATATCAATAAAATAATATGAAAAAACTAATGAAGTCCAATCAAAAGTTGTTCAGTTGCTTCTGATTTGATGTCCCAAGTGTTAGTCACTAGTAGAAGGATCCAGAGAAACTAAAATTAGCGCTTCTTTGTTTCCATCTAAGTAAACTCAGGAAAAGTATAGATGTATGTTAAAGCATAAGGGAACAATTCTGTTCCTTTTGATGCTATATTTTAATTCTTTTTTCCGTTGTTAATATTGTTGTGGTTCCTAATTTGTCGTACTAGTTGCTGGGTGTGTCTATGGGGGAGGTCCAAGGTCTTTGTCTCATTTCCTGCATAAAATCATTTAGCGGATTGGATAGCCTAAATTTGAATGCATAAAATTGTTTTTAGTTAAAGAGATGCAGGGAATATAATGATTCTGAACAGTTTTTGGATACTCTCACACTCCATGAGCCACATCAACAACAACATACCCAGTGTAACCCCACAAGTAGGGTCTAGGAAGGTAGTGGTGTGTACGCAGGCCTACCCCTACCTTTGGAGATAGGGAGCCTGTCTCCGATAAACCCTCATCTCAAGTTAAAGCTTGTATATTTTTGAGCCCATCACTATACTTTTGAATGCTTTTGCAATCCCCAATGAGAAAGAAGCATTTCCTCCCTTTCGTCCCATTCTTGGTGATAACTGTGTTCCTTCTTCGCCTTCACTTCCTGGTACTCCCCTTTCAATTATTCTTAATAGGTATGAATAACTCAGTTGTGCTTCATGGTTCCCACCCTTCTAAGGAACAAGTAAACTCTACATTGAAATCAATACAACATTTCAAATATCTTGTAGCGCTTGAAATTCATGGATGATGCAAATTGATAAATCTGGCCTGATGAACAGGGCTGGTACTTGCAAGATTAACAGACATTTACCTGGTATGTTAGGAAGGTGGGATTTTCCAGCAAGATCATAGTTTCTTTAAGTTTGATTGTTGGGGACTATTATTTTTGCTCATAAGTCATACAGTTAATATGTTCAAAATGTTCTTTCATTGTGCCATGTCCTTTTAGTTTTAAATTTACTTTTGAATTTGAATTCGTATTAATTGGAGTAGAAAGTGTTGGGATTTGTTCATGATACCTATCTTGCTATATATAATGATATCATGTTTATCAAGGGATATCATATTTTTGAAGGTTTACTTATCCCACTGGTACATACCTTTTGTTTCCTTCTGTGTGCTTTTCTATGGAAAATTCCAAAGGGCCATGTGCCATGACAAATATGATGTAAAATGGGAAGCGCTCTTAACTGCCACTTAAAAGTCCCTTTCCTAGTGTTGCCCCCATCATATGTCGATTTTGTCCCTAGTTTTGCTTTCAACCAAAAGGGCATTCAGAAAACCAGAGAAGGGGATATGTTTGTTAATTTGATATTTTCTTGACAGCTTAGTTCAAGATACTTGTAATATTTGATCAGAAAATTTTCTTTTTGTGGATAACCGAGAGCTATGGCATATGGTTTGAAACTTGTTGGAGTCATAATATACAGGAAATTTGCTCAACAGTGACGAGTCAGAAAGCTTCAATATATAGCTTAATTGGAAAGAAATGTACAATCTTTGTAGGCATGTATCAGTTGAACCGTTGAAATACATGAAATGGATGTCGCATTTTGGTAACTTGTTAATTTGACTAGTTTTTGTGATTTCAGGATGAAGGTTCTCAAGTGTCTGCTAAGCTTGAATTCCTTAACCAGGAGAATCTTATCCTCAACATAGAGAATAAAGCCCTAAAACAGCGCTTAGAAAATTTTGCCCATAAAGTATTGTATGTTTTTTTATCTGTTATAATGAATTATTCTACAATTGTTTCTAGTGCTTGTAGTCTTGGACTATTTTGATAAAGTTGATTATGCAACAGGTCTTCTGAGTCCAAACCTTACATAGCTAGGAATAGATTTATCTGAAATAAGGATTATATAAGGGTGAATAAAACAACTGCAAGTGAGTGAGTATTGGTTCAAGTGAGTTGGGAAAGTGGACACGTTTTTCCTAGAACTAAAACAAAAGTCTTTTAGTAATGTTCAATTTGATTAACAAAATAGCAGTGTCTAGGGAAAATGGGGACAAATATTGGTCATCCCAAATACATCAATTCTTCGTAAGAAGATGGAATGATCTTGTTGTACCCAAGTATTGTGGCCTAGCGGTGAATGAAAAATAGGGTGAAAATTCCATCAGAGACAAAGTGCTAGGTGATTTCTTCGGTAGTAAGTACCCCATGAAATAAGGAAGGTGTACGTGGCAGGTGGCCCAAACACTGTGGCTTTTTAGAAATGAAATGATCTTGCTGATAATCTTAAAGTTCTTTGAACCAGTAAATATGAGAAAACTTGCCTTATTTTCCAGTTGTTTGGAAAACTAGAATTGTTTTCCCTGTGACCCCGTTCTACTATAATTATTTGAAATGTTCTATATCACTTCAAAAGGCATAAATGTACTCTTCACTATATATTAAGGTAGTCTTAGGCTCTTAGCACTGAAATAAAATTGTATTTGTTAGTTTAAATGTGTTGCTTGTTGACTTGATCCCTTATGATCTCCTTTTTAATATGGACAACCTAATACTTGATCCCTTATGATCTCTTTTTTACGATGGACAATCTAACTAAGGTCAAAATTTCTTGTGGGGGAGGGTGAGTAGTAGTACTCTTTTCCACTACATCTAGATGAACTTAATGTGCTCACCTCCAACGGGTTTGTTCTCCTTCTGTCTAAATTGATTCTACTTCTTGTTACAACATGTGTCTTTTACATCAAGATTTGTTAAGCTTTTATGTGTACCTGGAGGTCAATGCTAAAGAAAATCTTTGTATGTTTGGAATGATTAAATTCATCACTTTCCCTTTGTAACATTTTCCAGCTTCTGATTCCCCACTAATTTCCATCTTCAAGAACCATGTAATGTAAGCATTGATGGAGGAGCTCCTTTCTGCTCATTCCTTGTTTCTTCTTAGTGCAATAAAAATATTCTTGTTAATATTTAACTTTCTATGAAGATATTGTCTTATGGTATATGGCAGCCAGACCTAGCAAACCCTAACCCTACCCTATCTAATATCTGACATTAATTTTTCATGTAAGTATTACATTTTAATTAAAATTATATGGGTTTTCCATTCTACTAGAGGGATTAATCCACCATTCCATTCAATACGTACATAAGAATAAAAAGGGTTAAATATGGGTTGTATTCATATTTGGATCAACTGCTGATAAAACAAGCATTACAAAGGAAAAAAGGATTTGCAAATCAAAGATAAATCTTTCAACTATTGTAAATCCTCGAACAAACAAGAAAAAAAACACACGATCCTAATCTTCAAAACATTCAAAAAATATAATGAAAAGAAAAAATCCATAAAAATAAATCACTCAATTCTCTCTCTTTTCCCCTTATCAGCAACGACAACATTCTTGTTCTCCAACAAACGAATTCTCCTGTTGACAGCAGCAAGCTTTGATTCAACTAGTGTCAGGAGATTTTTCTCTCCTTGTTCTTTTTCTGGTTCTAGTACTGATTCCTTGTGCTTCTTTTCGAGTTTCAGATTTTGAGAGTAGAGATCAAGAACTTCTTTACAAGCATCCAAATTGTCAGGCCAAGTTTGGAGTTCCCCATTAGGACCAGTAATAACAGTACAAACCTTGATATAACAAAGAGTTGCAAGCTCCATTGATTTCGTCTTCATGCATTCATTCTTCCCTTGTAAGACTTGGGATTTTTTGTTTTCTTCTTGCTTTGATCTTCTTCTGCCATAGCTTGATTCGATGTAGAGTCCTGAGAAGAATGAGTATGTATATATAGGTGTTTTGGGGGAAATTATAATTAGTATTCCTAATTTGAATAGGAAAGAGAATTGAATGCTCTTGGGAGGTTTGGTAAAAAATCTGCTAAAAGTTTTGGCATGTAAGTGTCCCTAATTGGGAAAGAAATATAATATAGAAAAATACTAATTGTAACTTCCCAAGTTTACTGACAGCTAGGTTAGACCATCTATGTCACGCTTAGTGGGATGCGTTCTATTTTTTGGAACTTACCCATGTAAAACCATCCAAATACAACTAAATAAATCGTGTTTATTAGGAATATGGTATACAACTTTATTATGTAAAATATTAAATGAGAGTCCTTTTTAGATTTGCTAAGACAATCTTGTGAAAATATTAGTGGAATTTTTGTTTAATTATGTGTGGATTTACTTTCTTATATTTTCTCCCATGTTCCTTTGGTATATAAAGTAAAGAGAAGTTTATTTGGTTAAAGTTTGATGATTAATCAAATAATTTTTAAAAAAATAAATGGGAAAATAATTTTGAGTGGAAAATTTTTAGTATTACTACATATGCCCACTATTAATTGTCATACTTTCGATTTTTAGAGTCAAACAATAAAAACTTGGACTAACATTTTACGATATATTTTTTTCATCATATTAATATGCTAAAAATTTCAATGCTACAAACAAATAAGAAAAACAAAAGGAATATGTATATGTAGGTTTTTAGGGGAAATTTTGTACTTTTGGTAATAGAAGGTGTATAGTTAAGTTACAATTACTATTTCCTAATTTGTACTAGTAGGAATAGAATTAAAATCTCTTGGAGGTTGGTGAAAAATCTGCAAAAGTTTTCGTATGCGAAGCCTCTCGAATTGGAAAATAAATACTCCATATACTGCAACTTACCAAATTGACTAATACATGTATTAGGTTACATAATCTACATTCTTTTCTCTAAACCTAGTTGGATTTGAATGTTTTTTTTCTATCGACTCACGTTCCATTTCAGCGTAAACCAAACTAAAATAATTTGATCACTCACTAAACTTTAACCAAATCATTTCCTCTTCACTTTAATATGTACAAGAATAATGTCCGAGAAAGTATAGGAAAGTAAATACATATGACATATCTAATCAAAGAAAAAGACTATTAATATTTTCATAAAGTTGTCTTACCGTATCTAAAAAAGATTCTTTTTTAATATTTTACTTAACAAAGTTATATACTGTATCTCAAATTGACCCGATTAATTAAGTAATAAGGTTAGCTTGGGCTATGGAAATTTTTTTATTAAGTAAAATATTTAAAAAAAGTCCCTTTTGGATATGGTAAGACAACTTGTGAAATAGCGGTCTTTTTCTTTGATTAGGTATGTATTTACTTTCATAAATTTTCTTGCACATTCCTCTTGTATATAAAGTAAATAGAAGCTGAATAGATTAAAATTTGATGATTAGTCGTATTATTGGAGAAAATAATTTAGAGTTAATTGAATGAATTTCTTTTTCAAGTCATCACATCAAAACTAATGAATTATGACATGTAAGTCAGGACAGTATCGTATAACTTCATATTATGTTCAACGTACTTATTTTGTTTGATTATTCACAAATCAGGTCTTATTATATTTAAAGCTACAAAGGGAAAAAAAAAATTCAATTCATCATGACAAATTAATCAGAATAATTTCATGCTATATGCAACCTAGTTAATATGTTGGATTACTCACAAATAATTCCAGATCTTCAACAATCCCAAACCCCAACCAGGGCCACCGAAAATGGCAGACCCTCAAATATGTTGTTTTACAAAGCTTTCTTTTGAAGTACAACATATAATCGTATCATATCTACATCTATGCTTCAAAGACCTCTTGTGAGACACTATCACTGTATAAATTAAGATTAATTATTGGTAACACTTACTTAAAATATTGTTAATATCAAACAAAAGGAGAAAACAACGATGGTAAGTCTATATTTCCTCCTTTGAAATGAAAATTTCAGCCTTTGAAATGAAAATCGTAGCCTTAAAATGAACTTATTTTGAGTTATAAGTCTTGAGAGCCTTTGAAAGTCAATTATTGTGTTTTAAACTGAGTTTTAAGGAAAAGTTTTAAAGAGGCGGTTTTGAGTAAAAGTTTAACGGAACTAAGTATTCCCAAATGTATCATTTTATACACTGAGAAAAGAGAAACTTTGATTTCTAAAAAGAGTTTATGAGTTCAAAAGATATTTCAGAGCAGTTACCTCTTTTAAGAGGATAGTTTAAGTATTTATCTCAAATTGAGGAAGAGTTATATTTCTAAACATATGAGCATGAGTTATATATATTATTGGGGGTAGTATTGAGCACCAATATGCTGATAAGTTCAGACAACTCAAAATCCTCATAACCAGGTATGCCAACGTCGGTAAAGGATCATACTTTTTTAGATAATTCCTTATTCATTCTAAGCATAATTTAGTGGATCCAATTAGTTGAGGTGTCTTTTACCACAACAAGGTATAAGACAGTTTTGGCAGCGTTGGTGAGAAGTTATATCATCACGTTGCTCATAGTGATATTTGTCAGTTAGAGAATCTCCCAATTAAGAGTAAAGATTATTTTTACTGTATTTTTATACATCATTGAGTACATCTCCTGCTTTATAATGTTCTAAATATTGCATCTCTTATTGTTGTTTTCATAATGTGTTGAGTTGAGATGAGGTGAGTATGACTTCCCAGAGTATCAGTTCAGTTGCTTATGTTTCAGCTTTCCTCTGACATACTTGTACATTCAATTTACTGACGTCATTCGTCCTGCATCATTTTATGATGTAGATACATGAGTTCAAGGTCATTAATAGGCACTCTGTTGATATCACTTGCGTTCCAGCTAAAATTGGTGAACTCCTTGCTTCCGGAGGGTTCCACATATATTTTGTTCCAATTTTGTGAATTAATCACAGTTATTGGAGGCTTCATATACAGTAATAGTTGATTAGTCTTTTCCCATTTCTTATTATTTGAGACTAGAGTTGCCTTCTTATGGCTATTTGAATGTTTTCTTAGACTTCTACGGAGTTGAATTATAGTTGACACTTTATGAGTTAAATTTACATTTAAACCTCCTATTCTAATTGAGTAATACTTTCACTGAGTAATGAGTCAGGTCTTCGATTGGGGACCAGCGATGGTTCTCGAGTGTCAGCCACGTCCAGGGTGTAGGCTCTGGGTGTGACAGCTTATTTACACAATCTAAACTTGAATATGATGAACTTTATGTGTACTTGTAAGTCTTTCAAGATACCCAAGGTTAGAACTGGCATCCTTCAGAGGTTGTTTCCATTATCACATTCTAGAAAAGCAACAATGTGGTTGAATGTGTTACCACATGATTCTATAACCAACTAGGGATAGTTAAAGGACACATTTTTGGAGAGTTTCTTCCCACGCTAAAATATGTTGCAGCTGATGGATGATATCAATTATTTAAGGAAACATCCTAGTAAGGTATTGTGTGAGGCATGAAAGAAATTTAATAAGAAGGTGAAGTAGTGCCCATAGCATAAGCTATTTGATGATTATTTGATGGACATTTTCTACATTTCTTATAATTGTATGACCAAGTCCATAGTTGGCACAATCTTGGAGGGTTTCTTTTGACATAGACATATACTGATGCAACAACTATACTAGATAGGGTTAGAAAAAACTAACAGGGCTTGGCATACTCAAAAATCTGAAGTTCTTGAGAAAATTTATGCAGTTTGTTTATATGTTGAGCAGCGTAAATGAAAAGAACAACGAGTTCAAGATATGAACAATATATTAACACAAATGGACTTGATGACTAAGCATCTTTTAACTGGTGGAATGGAGAAAGTGAATGCAGTGGGAGCACATGGAGCCACCAGATGACATGGTTAGATGGAATATAAAACTGAAAAGGAGGCTATGTATTTGAAAAACTAGGAGGTTTAAAGACCAATGATCATGGAAATAAAGGTTGGAACTATCAGAAGGATGACTATTCTGAAAACTGATACTCACTCAACTATGTCCCATTTTCATGGCATGGACGGTCGTATACAAAATAATATTCAAATTTAAAGGTTGGGGTCGAACCATTAGCACTGACTGTTGGGATAACTCTCCAATTAATTTCTCAACCCAAAACAAAATAGAAAATTGTACTCCCAACACACGATATTTATATATATATATATATATTAGAAATTATCAATATCAATTATCAAAAGAAAGGGTCAACACAATGACGATCTACCAAGTTTAGAAACAACTAGGGGTGTGTACATTAAGATGGAATTTTGACACAATAGGTAAATATTAATCACAACCAAATTAATTCATACATGTATAACGTTTGGTCTAGTCTACTTTCGATACCCTCCTGAACTATCAAACATATATCTCTTGGATTCTCTGGAATTCCATGACCCTTACCAATAAGACACCAAACGTTTCTACTAGTTAGACTATTCCTAGCTTATAGCATTAAATGTGAAATTTATTGAATTATTATATATCTATCTCAAATTCATAGACTAATTACCCAACGTGATCACTATTGAGTCTAATCTATCTCCATTCTTTCTTTCTCAAGCAAAAATGATGTTAAAGAGCTTAATGTATGTTTCAAACCACTTACTTTAGATTATAACTTCAAAACAACATTAGATCCATGAATTATTTTCCTCCCTCATGCGTAAGCTTTTATCATACACTAAGCCTATACTTGGGGAAGTGTGACATCAGCACGACATAAATAAACATATGCGGGAGCTAGTTGATTGCCCAAAATGGAAAAAATAGATGAGCATGATACATATGATTATTGATGACCGGCGATAGAAAGGCATTGCACAATGAGAGATCGATGATTCACAGATTTATCATTGGTTGATGGGAAGTATTATGAATAACCTTTTGTAATTAATGTATAACAAGAAATTTAATTGGCAATGTACCGCCAATGATAGGCCTTACCCCGATCTAATGCCGAATTCTCCATAAAAAAATGTCGTGTCCTGATGAATCTAGTCGGGTTTCCGTGTAAATGTCGGCCCCTTGATTTTCCTTCTTGAATACTATTTGGAGAAGGCGGTTGAAAATGTTCTGGTCATTTTGATTAGTGTCACTAGTAGGATATAGACAAAGTATCTTGCTGTAACAACTGAATTTCGTCGTAATAGAAAAGCCAACGGGGAAAAATTTTGGGTCGGAAACTTTTTCGTAGTAACTTAGAATTTCTCAGCCTAATCCAGATTTGGACAAAATCGGAGTCATTAAAGTCTAGAGAAATTTGGTAACAATTGGGTGATCTTGTTGTGAATTTGACCACATGATTTAGATAGATAAGACGTTAAGGAACCCATACAACTTTACGGAATTCAATTCGGGCAAATAGAACTCCCACAATCGATCTTTGTGTGAACGGGTAGTTCTGAGTGTCGTTGGTATAAGGTGTGTTGTTAAATTTGGTCTTGGATTTATTAATTTTGCTCACTGGTTCCATGCAAACCGCTGAGGCAGGATTTTTCCAGTCAGGGCGAGGCCGGTGTGGCGGGATGGGTGCCGCCATAGTGGGGCAGACGTGACTTAAAGTCAGAAAGAAACCCCAAAAATATTTTAATCTACAATTTTCGAACTTGAGAGCTATGGAACGAACCCAGGGGTTTCTTAACATTGTTTTACCATTTTTGGGGATAAAGTTAAGACTTCAACTCCCCGAATCTATTTTTCGATCCATAGAACATAATCTAATGAATAATTATCGATGGGGGAGGGGTTTGATCTAGAAATTATGGTGGAAAACCCTAATCTGGGTATGATCTAGGGTTGATATAATTGGTAGTAATTCGGGTAATTAGTTATTGTTTATTGATTATCCTGTTATATTGATCGTTTGTAGACCAAGAACAAATGGAATGAATCCAGAAAGTGAAGAATCAAGTTTCTTAGGGGTTTCAAAATTGTTTCGAGGTAGGTCATGGTTGTGATTTCATAATTGTGTGATATATGTTTGTTCTTGCTTCATTATAATATGTGTATGTATGCGAATGTTGCACTATTGATCACACTAGTAGTAAATGAGATAGATGAATGATGAATGCTATGAATCATGACTTGATTGTACCATTATTGAGAATATACTTGTGATTGTGATTGTGATTGTGGTTTGTTGAATGGATCGGGTGTTGCATTTCGACACACTAACTTGGATCGATTACCATGTTCCGACATAAATATGGGATCGATTGCCACATTTCGGCATAATCATTGGATCGGGTACCACGTTCTGATATGCTAATAGTTTGAGTTTAGGTTCCATGAGAGAACCATTGACTTGACAAAATTATTTATCTTCAGAAATGTGAAATTGTATGTTGTTCATAAATGATTATGATATTTTATATGTTCAGTGTATGCATGTTATTATTATGTTGTAATGACTAATATACGTTACACTTAGTGGGATAGTCGTGCGATCATACCAGTACATTGTGGTTGTGTACTAGTACTACACTTGCTCTTTCTCTGTTGAGTACACGGCATCTTCAGGTGGCTATTGGTAGATCTCGCTTAGAAGATCAGTGATCTTCATTCGAATTCAATGGTTAGCCAGTTCTTCCAGGCTACCATGAGTTCTCCTTTCGTCTCTGTCCACATTTCGGACTTACACTTTCTAGTTATTTATTAGCATGTTAGTACGGGGTTGTACCCCTTCTTGTTTAGACTTTTGGTTCATTGTTAGAAGTTTTGGTACATTGACTTTCAGGTTCTAGGTGTATTTTCCGCATTTTTGTTTAGTTGTTAGACTATTCGCTTGGAATTTATGGGAATCCCTTTTTCTTTCCTTAACATTTAACGTGCTTCGGTAATTTAAATGCCTTAGTTTTTCAATTAAGTTGGTTAGATAATTAGTATAAATGGTTCTCCCATCGGAGGGTTAGTGTGGGTGTCAATCACAATGGTCTAGGTCGTGACAAAGTTGGTATCACAGCCTAGGCTTATTGATCTCGATGTACCAAAACGAGTCTAGTAGAGACTCACGGAACGGTACGGAGACGTCTGTACTTTTCTTCGAGAGGCTACAGGACTTTAGGAAATCTCTTTGTTTTCTCCTGTCTCCTTTCGTGCTATAACTTGATTCCAATGGGTATATGTCGATTCGAATTGGTTGTCACGCCCCGAGCCTACACCCTGGGTGGGACTGGCACTCAAAGACAATTGTTGGCCTCAAGTGAACCCTTGTCCTAGCTTACTTAACTCAGGGAAGACAATATTCATACTTATAATGATCAATAACACTTAACTGAACTGAATAAAAAATAACTGAGAATGTTTAAAGGTTACACATTCAACTTGGCCAAAAGTGGCAACCCAAGTCTTAACAATAAGAAATGATAATGAAAAGACTCAAAGGACTAACATCTGACTGTCTGTGAAGCCTCTAAAACAACTGAGATGGAAATTGGAATAATAGAACAAAGGAAGTATATTATAACAATAAACACTGGTCAAGAAGAAAATTACATAACAATGGAGTTAGTAGCAGAAGATCAAATAACCTCTAAAGAACAAACGTGCCCAGAATTACCAAAAGGGTTATTAAATTTTGATGAAATAGCAGAAAAAGAAATAATTATTGGAGGAATAGTAATCCCAATAAAATTCAAAATTTACGAAGGAGATAATATAATATTAGGAATAAAATGGTTAGAAGAAATGAAACCATATAATTTAGATAATACACAATTAACCATAACATATAAAAATAAGAAAGTCATAATAAAAAGAACAATATGAAAATGTATATACTTGCAAAAATAATAGTAGAAAATTACTACAATAGATATTATACCCCTATGCTAGATACATGATCACAAGCTAATATGTGCAAACACAATTATCTACCAGAAGAAAAATGGGAAAAGTTAAAAACACCAATACTAGTAACATGATTTAATAATGAAGGAAGTATGATAACATATAAAGCAAAGAGTATAAAATTACAAATATGGGATAAAATATTAACTATAGAAGACACATATAGTTACGAATTCTTAAACAAAGATATGCTTTTAGGAATATCATTCTTAGAAAAACTATATCCCCATGTGATAACAAAAACACACTAGTGGTTCACTCCACCATGTAAACAAAAAGTAGGAGCAAAAAGGTTAAACAACAAAAATAGGAAAACCACACCATGGATCAAAGGAACTGAAAAAATTACCCAAAAACTAGAAAATATTAACGAAAGTAACCATTATATTGAATTAATTATATTTTCTATAGATAAACTAAAAATAATCCAAGAAAAACTAGAACCTTTATATAGTGAAGATCCCCTATAAAAGGATGGGAAAAACACAAGACAAAAATAAAAATCGAACTAATTGATGAAAATAGCATCATAACCCAGAAACCATTAAAATATAATTTCGATGATTTAACAGAGTTCAAAATGCATATAAAAGAGTTACTAGAAAATAATTATATACAAGAAAGTAATAGTAAACATACAAGTCCAGCATTCATAGTAAACAAACATAGCGAACAAAAAAAAGGAAAAAGTAGGATGGTTATTGACTATAGAAATCTAAATGCAAAAACAAAAACATTGATTGTGTAATATATCTTTGTTCTTCCTTCATTCTAATACGTGTATGTATGCGAATGTTGCACTATTGATCACACTAATTGTAAATGAGATAGATGAATGATGAATGCCATGAACCATGACTTGATTGTACCATTATTGAGAATGTACTAGTGATTGTGATTGTGGCTTGTTGAATGGATCGGGTGTTGCGTTCTGCCATACTAACTTGGATCGATTGCAACGTTCCAACATTAATATGGGACCGGTTGCCACATTCCGGTATAATCATTGGATCGAGTACCACGTTTCGGTATGCTAACAGTTTGGGTTTGGGTTCCATGAGAGAACCATTGACTTGAGAAATGTGAAATTATACATTGTTCGTAAATGATGATGATATTGTATTTGTTCGGTCTATGCATGTTATTATTATGCTATAATGACTTATATATGTTGCACTTAGTGGGATAGCTGTGTGATCCTACCAGTAAACTGTGGTTGTGTACTGATACTGCACTTGCTCTTTCTTAGTTGAGTAAAGGGCATCTTCAGGCGGCTATTGACAAACCTCGCTTAGAAGATCAATGATCGTCATCCGAATGAAAGGGTGAGCCAGTTCTTCCGGGGTGCCATGAGTTCTCCTTTCGTCTATGTCTACATATTGGACTTAGACTTTCTAGTTAGGTATTAGCATGTTAGTATGGGGTTGTACCCTTCTTGTTTAGACTTTTGGTTCATTGTTGGATGTTTTGGTACATTGACTTTCAGGTTCTAGGCGTATTGTCCGCATTTTTGTTTAGTTGTTAGACTATTGGTTTGGAGTTTATGGGAACTCCTTATATCTTTCCTTAGGATTTAACTTGCTTCCGTAATTTAAATGTCTTAGATTTTTTACTAAGTTGGTTAGATAATTAGTATAAATTGTTCTCCCATCGGGGGTTAGTGTGGGTGCCATCACGACGGTCTGGATCGTGACACCTGCATAAAAAGACGACAAGTTATACATACACAACTCAAGAGAATCATTTGCTAAAGAAAGTAATATATCATTTGTAACACTCAATAGTAAACTCTTGAGAATACACTATTTTCTTCAGTTTTGTGAATTCAAAAATCTTCTATTCGTGCTTATAAGACTTGATCTCATTCAACATGGGGGACGAACATTCATCTACTCCATGGTTCTTTATGACATATATATCGACCCCAAAGACACATTTGGCATTACCAAGGTAACTGTTAGAGGGCTCTCTGAATGTTTCATGAGAAATACATTTTTAGAAACCCCATTCAGTCTTGATATTGTGAAAACGTTGCTCCATTCCGGCAATAAAGTATATATATTATCAAGTCCTTTTATGAACTCATATTGTGGGAACTTCAAAAGACTTGGGAGAAGAAAACTTCCAGAGAAAGGAACACTATCATTACTAGATACTTTCCTTGAATTGGATCAAAAATCAAGAAGCTAAATGTCGCATTCACCTCCCAACAAGACTGTAAAGGGCTTGTCTCAGCAATAGCTAAGTATACAGAAATATAATTATGTCCATCCACACTTCCATCTCCATCAGGATAGATGATCATTTTCCTGTCTAAAATGCAATAAATTGTAAAATTGATCAAATTTTCTTGTGGAAAACTCACCTGTTAAAATTATTCACCCATCCAGTTCTTTTAGAGAGAAAAATTTAATTTCCTATAATCCTGAATGATTATAGTTTTCTTGAATCATTACCCTTTCTTTAATTATGACTAGTTAACTTCAATGTTCCCATTTGGAACAACAGTATTGATATATTTAGAGACATTAGAAAATTTTGTTACAAAAATATGATCAAATTTATATGTATAGTAGATCTAGGGATTAACTAGGTGAAATCATCATATTTTTTTGGTCAAGAATCTCAATCCTTTTTTTACAACTTTATAAATGGTATTTTATATCTTACATATTGCTTTCAAATTTTTCACTTATATGAAATTTGATTATTTTATTGCATGTGTTTTTTTGTTGCTGATTACTTTATAAATAAATGATCAAATTTTTATATATATATAGTAAAGCTACAAATTAACTAGGTGAAGCCATCTCATCTTTTTGGCCAAGAATCTCAATCCTTCTTTACAACTTTATAAAATAGTATTTTATATCTTATATATTACTTTCAGAGTTATTACTTATATGATATTTGATTATTTTATTGCAAATGCTTTTTTTTGTTAAATGGAAAAAGTTCATATTTTTCACGACATTGGATAAACTGATAGAATTTTATTTACATGTAAGTTGTACTTTTTATTACTTAAATTTTATTTTAAGAGCTTGACAAGAAATTCAAGTAATGCAAATTTTATATCAAAAGCTCAGTGTGAAATGTCTAAAAAGTCATTTTTTTAAAATTCTCTTTAATGTAAAATTTAATGGTCTTTATTTTCATTACTCTCGTGACTTTTTATTATTATAACAGCTAAGATAATTAATAGTCATATTCCTGATATTATTTGGTAATATATATTGTAGTCCTATAAATAGAAATATTGTAAACCTTTGTTGAAATGAGCACATGAACATTTCAAGTTGTTATATTTTCAGGATTTTTAATGGTGATTTAGGCTTGTGGAAGTGGATATTGACAAGAGCTCGAAAGATTGTACATTGATTTCATAATTTGTTTAAACGTTTTAACGATTAAATCGTAAGAATGATATTGTATTATTTATTTATTTTAGTTCTCTCATCTCTTTATTTTGTATTTTATATAAAGTTTTGATTATTATAAGTTTAAAATTTTGTTTGGTTCAAGATATTATGACTTTGTAGGACATAATTATCTCTTCTATTTTTTATTTTTCTTTTTTGACTTTTACTTCTTCAAAAATGCCTAAATATTTTTTGTTCCCTATGAATTTTCAATAGTATATCCTTCATTTCATGTTTTAAATAACATTAAAATTTACACAGGAATATCTCGAGTCTCTTGATTTTTCATCTCTACTATAATCTTTCGCTAAATTTTTTATTTATTTTCTTATATATATATATATATATATATATATATTTATATCTTTTTTACAATCTTTCTATTGTTTTTAACCAAAATAATAAATATATCAATTAATCGTTCTGTCATATTCTTTAATGAAAAACTTAATGGTCATTATTTGCATTGCTCATGTCACTCACCGAGCCTACACCCAGACGTGGCTGGCACTTGAGAACCATTGATGGCCCCAAGCGAATCATTGGTCTGGCTTACTTAGTCAACGGAAGACTCTAAGCATTATTACAATGATCAAATGCACTTACTCAATTGTTTAATAAAATAACTTAGAATGTTTAAAAGTCAACATTCAACTTGGCCAAAATGGCAACTCAAGTCTTAACATATGAAATGATAATGTAAATACAACTGAACTACTAACTATCTATGAAGCCTATAAAACAAAGAGGGATGTCGGGACAGGACCCCCGATCATCCTAACAACTAAAAACTAGAAAGCAAATGATAAAAGAGTCCTTCGGAATGCAATGAGGCTCACCAACTGACTCTAAGTACTCAACCTAATCAACGAGGAGCTGAATGATGATCCTGGTTACCTGCGTCTGCATCATAAGACGATGCAGGCCAACTGACATCAGTACATTGAATGTATGAGTATGCGAGTTGGAATGCTAAACACAACTTAAGCTTGAAAAGGATCTGAAAGGAACACTTACCTTGACTTTACTCAACTCCTAAATAACTTAACTCAATATAAAGCAATAATATGACATATATAGAAAGCTTGTAAAATAGTAGAAAACAACTTAGTTAGTTAAAGAAAATGCAATAACAAACTCAACTTTACTCATATAATAAAGTAATATAGTTTCCTGTGGGAGTTTCTCTAGCTGACAACCATAACTATGTGCCTAAGTGGTGATACATCGTCTTGCCCACGCTGCCAGAATTGTCCTATACTTTGTCGTCATATAGAATGCTTAATTAAGTGGATCCACAAGTCTATGCTAAAAACATCTTAAGGAGTCATCTAAAAAGTATGATCTTTTTCTATCCATGATGGCTACATGGTTTATGGAAACGTGAGTTATCTGAACTCAAACTTATCCCCATATCGGTGTTCAATACTACACCCAAAATATACTTAGCTCATATGTTTGTAAAAACAAAACTCTTTCTTTAGTTTGAGATAATTACTCAGTGGCGGAGCCACAATAGTAGCTATGAATTCCATAAAATTCAATAGATTTGACTCAAAATTTATATTTATGTTAAAATTTTACTAAGTATACATAAACAATCTATTTAAAACTCGATAATAAAAAAATTATGATCCAATCCATTAACTTAACATCATAGTTGTACCTCCACTCACATTATAGGTCATTAAGACATAATAATGATAATATTATTTCAATTTTATATTTAGATATTATAGAATTTTATAATTCAAAAGTGTAAAGTTTTAAAGATTGAAATAATCTAGATAAAATCCACGTTTGCATATCATCAAGATTATTTGTAGTAAAGATAAAAATGACTAGATGAAAAGTACCATGTGTAGCCATTGGATTTGAACACATTTGATTCATATTTCTTATTGTCAATTGTTGACCTGGTGAGGCATTTTTATTTCTATTGAGAACTTCAACTAGTAAAGACACAAAATTATAATTCAACATAAATAGAAGAACAAGAGGAAGAAAATATATCATATGATAAACCTAAATTGTTCTACAAATATTTCATACCATCATTTTATGAAGGAATTGTTTCCTTTGTTGAAGAGACAATAGAGCGTGAAGAAACTTTCCCACAACAAAAAATTCTGTTCAAATTCAATCTCCTCATTTTTTTGTGTTACGGTGGATAACCTAATACATCATGTTAAAAGTTATCCTTGACCAAGATAAGGAGGAATTGACTCGTACATAAAATCTTTAGATTGAATTGACATATTCTAGCTATACAAAAATATTTAGCAAATAAAAGCCTAAAAAATTAGTATTTAATAGTAGTGTGTTGTAGTCTACATAAAAATAGGAGAGATAATTTCTATTCATACCTATCTCTCTTTTTACATTATTATTATTTAAAATAGTAAAAGATATGTATCATCATCTCTCTTTTCTAACTTTCAACTATTTCTCCTTAGAATTCTCAAAAGGTTATTCAAAAGTATATCTCTCCATAAAATTAGTAAAATATATTTAATTATGACTATAGCTTATTTTAAAGGTATTACTACTAATCCACCATCTTCAAATTATTTTTTCAACTGTTGCTTTAAGTTATGGTGAGAAACTCAATCTATATTTACTTAATAAATCTGTGTACACTTGTTTGCATTTGTATTTATTGACCCGTATTACTCTAATAGATTGACATACATTTGTGTTGGATACATTCGCCTGTATATATTAATAAATTTGTATTCATTTGTTTCCATTAGTATCTTTCATATGTTATGTAGGTATACATTGGTATGTACTGATCCAGCAAATTTATATGTATTTGTTTAAATAAAAATTGATATTCATTTTTTCATATTTACTTAATAAAATTTGTATATATTTACTTAAATAGAGATTGATATTCATTGATATACATTGGTCATTACTCGTCTAATAAATAGGTATTGATCTATTTGCATTACTTTTTTTATTATTTTACATCATCATATAATGATTTGTATTCATCAACAAATTTGTAAACATTTGTATGAGATAGAATAATGTTCATGATCAAATTCAATAATTTATATAATCATCATAAATATATTAACTAATATATAAGTATCAAAATTAATACTCAAAAGAAAGTTAGTATATCATATAATTTTGATAATAGGGGTCAAAAAAGGTTAAAAACTATAGAAAATTGACTAAAATTAATATGAACGGGAAACACAATGATTCAACTAAAAAAATATAGCAAATTTGTTTACCTTTAATAAGCCTACAAAAGTAGGAAATAATTATCAGTTAATTTTTATTTTTTTGCTAATATTAATGAGGAACTTTGGTTGGAATTAGAAGATGTCGCAAACCTGACAATCGTGATTGGCACCTACACTAACCCTCCGGTGGGAGAACCATTTATACTAATTAGCTAACCAACTTAATAAATACCAAGGCATTAAAGTCACGGAAGCAAGTTAAATGCTAAAAAAAGAAATAGGGAGTTCTCATAAACTCCAAACCAATAGTCTAACAACTAAACAAAATGCGGAAAATATGCCTAGAACCTTAAAGTCAATGTACCAAAACATCTAAAGATCAGCCATAAGTCTAGACAAGAAGGGGTACAACCCCAAACTAACATAAAACTAACTAAATAATTAGTCTAAGTCCGAATTGTGGACATAAACAGAAAAAGAACTCATGGAAGCCTGGATAAAATGGCTCACCCTTGAATTCGAACGATCACTGATCTTCTAAGTGAGGTCTATCAATAGCTGCCTGATGATGCCATGTGCTCAACAAAGAAAGAGCAAGTGCAGTATCAGTACACAACCATAGTGTACCGATAGGATCACGTGGCTATCCCACTAAGTGCAACATATATAAGTCATTACAACATAATAATAACATGCATGCATCGAACATCTACAATATCAACATAATTTACGAGCAACATACAATTTCACATTTCTCAAGATATACAGTTATGTCAAGTCAATGGTCCTCTCATGGAACCCAAACCCAAACTGTTAGCATAATGGAACATGGTACCCGATCTAATGTTTATGCCGAAATGTAGCAATTGATCCCACATTTATGCTAGAACGTGGCACCCGATCTAAGTTAGTGTGTCAGAACGCAACACCTGATCCATTTAACAAGCCACAATCACAATCACAAGTATATTCTCATAATCATACAATCAAGTCATGATTTATGGCATACATTATTCATCTATCTCATTTACAACTAGTGTGATCAATAATGCAACATTCGCATACATACACGCATCATAATGAAGCAAGAACGAACATACATCACACAACATAAAATCACACCCATCACCTACCTCGTAACAAGCTTGAATTCTCTAAGAAACTTGATTCTTCCCTCTTCAGATTTATTCCGCTTGTTCTTGGTCTACAAACAATCAATATAATGTTAGGATTAATAAACAAGACTTAATTACCTGGAATAAAGTCAGCACTATCAACCCTAGATCAAACCCTTAACCCCGATACCCAGATTGGGGTTTTTCCCACCATAATTTCCAGATCAGAAACCCTCCCCATCGATAATTATGCGCTAGATTATATTCTACGGATCGAAAAAAGGATTCGGGGAGTGAAAATCTTACCTTTAGCCTCAAGAATTGTCGAAACCTTTTAAGAAACCCCCTGGGTTCATTCCTTATCTCTCAAGTTTGAAAATTGCAGAATAAAATGTTTTTGGGGTTTATTTTTGACTTTAAGTCGTGTTTGTCCTGCTATGGCGGCACCCGCCCCGGTACAACGGCCCCACCTTAGCAGAAAAAATCTCGCATCAATGGCTTGCACGGAACTAGTGAGAAAATTTAATAATGACAAGACCCCCATATGACAACACACCTTCAACCAATGACACTCAGAAACTATCTGTTCATTCTAAGAACAATTTCGGGAGTTCTACTCGCCCGAATTCAATTTCGTGAAGTCGTATGGGTTCCTTAACGTCTTAGCTATCTAATTATGTGATCAAATTCATAATTATATCACCCATTTTCTACCAGATTTCCCAAGACTTTAATGACTCTGATTTCGTTCAAATCTGGACTAGGTTGGGAAATTCCAAGTTACTACGAAAAAGTTTTCTAACCCAAAAAATTTCCCCGTTGGCTTTTCTACAACGACGGGAACTGGTCGTTACAATAGATACCAATTTTCCGATCACTCGTCCCCAAGTGACAAACTTAGGGAAAATAGGCTAAAGAAGGAATGGAGTAGTACATGAATCGACGAACAATTGGGGATACTTGTCTTGCATGTCCTTTTCGGTTTCCCAAGTAGCTTCCTCAACTGGACGATACTTCCATTGAACTTTCACGGACTTAATCTCCTTGGTCCTAAGTTTTCCTACATCAAGATCAAGAATTGGAATCGGTTCCTCCTCATAATGGAGGTCTTTGTGTAACACAATTGAATCCCATTTATTGATATAAGCCCCGTCACCATGATATTTCTTCAACATGGACACATGAAATACTGGATGAACTCCCGATAGGATAGGAGGTAAAACCAATCTATAAGTCATTTTCCCTACACATTCAAGAACCTCAAAGGGACCAATGTATTGCGGACTTAGCTTGCCCTTCTTACCAAATCTCATCACCCCTTTCATTGGTGATACCTTAAGAAGAACATTATCACCAGTCTAAAGTGTCATGTATGTTACCTTATGGTCTGCATACTTCTTCTGTCTACTCTGGGCAGCTAAAAGTTTATTTTGAATACTCCTAACCTTCTCTTGAGCATCCTTCACTAAATCGACCCCCAAAGGTGTCACATATCCGGCCTCGAACCATCCTATGGGTGATCTACATCCCTTCCCATATAATGCCTCAAACGAAACCATATCAATGCTGGAGTGATAATTATTAACATAAGAGAACTCACACAAAGGTAAGAACTTATCATATTGCCCTCCAAAATCAGTCACACACGCCCTCAACATGTCTTCTAACACTTGAATAGTGCTCTATCACTTCATGTCCGTCTGTTGATAGAAAGCGCTACTAAAAGTCAGTTCTGTGCCCAATTCATCATTTAATTTCCACAAAAACATGGAGGTGAACTGCGTACCACAATATGAGATGATAGAAAAGGGCACCCCATGCAACCTCACTATCTATAACGACCTGATTTCCTTCGTTAGGGAAAAGTCAATGGGGAAAGAATTGGGGCTAGAAAACTTGTTCGTAGTAACTCTGAATTTCCCAACCTAGTCTAAATTTGAACGAAATCGGAGTCATTAAGGTGCAGAGAAATTTGGAAACAAATGAGAGATCTATAAATGAATTTGATTACATGAGTGTATAGTTAATCCGTTAAGGATCCCGTACGACTTTATGGAATTGAATTCGGGTGAATAGAACTCACGAAATCGATCTTAGCGTGAACGGTATTTTTTGATCGTCGTACGTTAAGGTTTGTTGTTAAATGAGAATTTTGGAATTATTGAATTAGCTCTCTGTCTCGTGTAACCCACATTGGCGCCGCTTTCTGTTGCTTTGGTTAGGTCACCACAGCGGGGTGACGGCCGCTGTAGCGGGCTCGACGCGAGTTAAAGTCGTTAATATGCCCCTAAACGACCTCATTATGCACTCTTCGAATTTTATAGCAAAGGAACGAACCCCAGGTGACTCCTACACATTTTCACCATTCTTGAGGCTAAAGATAAGCTTTTCACTCCCCCGAATCCATTTTTCGATCCGTAGAACGTAATAGAATGGGTGAATGTTTGCAGCAGGGTTATTTTATAGATTCTATGGTGCAAACCACCCTAATTTGGATAATTGGGATCATGGGTTTGATCTAGGGTTCATAGAATTGTTAGTAATTTGGGTAATTAGTGATTGTTTATTGATTTCCCATATTATATTGATTGATTGTAGACAAAAACAAGCGGAACGAATCTGGAAAGGGAAAGATATCACAATCACATTTTCGTTCTTGTATACAAGAATAGGATGCACAAGCCAACCAATTCATGATATACAATATTACATTATAGAACTGTTCACATTCCATCATCATCATTCATGAGTGTTAATAGATAATATACATTCAATCATAAAACTATTACAATCTAAACATGATCATAGTTCTATCATTGAGATCACACATACATACTTCACATCGTATTCATACCTTAGCCTTCACATCTTGCCTATCAAGGCCATGAATCACGTTCACCCACACACCTTAGATCAATACAATTAAGCAAGAGTAATAACATAATTTAAACATTCTATATCCATATACACAAACAATTCACATACTTCAAAATCAATCAAATCCCAATCTCAAATCACAACATAGGAATTTGGGAAAAAACATGGGTTCTAGGATGAAATCATCTTAAATCATCTTTAAATCCATAATTCTATAAAAATTCATAGAAATAACGTCTTTAGAAATCATTTTGAACCGAACCCATGCATAGATGGAAATCTAGAGTTTTTGGGTAAATATTGGGGATTTGAAATCACTTCAAAATTGGCTTCTTGAAAGACAATAACTCAAGGATGAAGACAAAAATATCTTTAATGGAAGAAATCCACAAAATTCCCTTGAAAAATATGAAGATTTGACGTTGAGAACTTGAAGTCTTCACCTCCAATGGAGGTTTCTAGAGAGAGAGCTTTTGGAAGGGAGGGGAGGTTTTGATTTTGGGTTTTGAAATAACGAAGTCTAAAATATGTTTTAATACTTTAAAAATCCTTAAAATACCATAAATAACTAATTAAAACCGTCCCCCAAAAAAACTAGACTTAGGGCAATTCACCCCCACAATGGCCGAACCCATTGCAGCTTTTGCATGTGCAAACGACGCCCACCAAACAACGGGCCGTGTTCTGGACCACGCCTACATCGTGGTCAAACGTGGTTTGGGGATATGGCTTTGTTTTGAGGGGCTTGACCCACGGAACAAGTCCACGAGTCATGGTTTGACCTACGGGGCGTGGTCCCCCTCCGTAGGTCACCACATCTCAGGCAACAATCTCTTTTTGGGGCAGCCTTGGGTTTAGGCTAAGGGTCCTCCTCAAGGAGTCTTAGGGTGGTCCTTGGGGAGTTGTACCTTAATGTTTAACCCCTAAACCCCTCAACCGTGGCTCGGGACAACATCAAACCTCATGACAAACTCACACACTCACTAGTTAGGCTCTAGTTTCACTTATTCATTTTACGGGTCGTTACAGCTAGACACCCCTGTCACAAACCTACTCATCTCATCCCTAGGATCCGCCACCAAAGATGGAGCATGCTTGGACAATTCGATAAACTTTAGATAATATTCTTCAACACCCTTACCTGCTTGACTAAGATTGATAAATTCTTCCATCTTGGGTTCCCTCTTCTCTCGGGGAAAGAACCTACCATGGAATGCTTTCTTGAACACTTCCCAACCAATGGGACCCGCTCCTTCCGGTTTCTTCCTCTTTCATTGAGTATGCCATACTTGGGCTACACCCTTCAATTGATAAGTGGCTAGCTCCGCTCTCTCTCAAGAAGTCACCCCCATAACATCAATTATCTTGTAGATCTCTTCCACGAACTCTTGAGGTTCTTCAGCCACTTTACAACCAAAGAACTTATGAGGGTTAATTCTTGTGAAATCTCTCAACCTCGAAGCCACGGTGCTCTCATTAGAATTTATATGAACTATAGCATCCCTATTGACTTGGGCCGTACGGCTTGAGTCAAGGACCAAGCCTCCGTCCTGGTCAAGCATGGTTTGGGGTTGTGGCTTGGTTTTAAGGGGCTTAACCGATGGAACAAGTCCACGGGTCGTGGTTTAACCAACAGGGCGTGGTCCCCCTCCGTAGGTCACCACATCTTAGCATAAACTCTTTTTGGGGCATCCTTGAGGTTAGGGTAAGGGTCCTCCTCAAGGATCCTTAGGGTTGTCCTTGGGGATTCGTACCTTCACGTTTAACCCCTAAATCCCTCAACCATGGCTCGGAACAACATCAAACCACCTCAAACCTCATGAAAAACTCACTCACTCAATAGTTAGGCTCTACTTTCACTTATTCATTTTATGGGCCGTTACATTATCCCCCACTTAGAAACATTCATCCTCGAATGACACTCTAAACACATTAAGGGGCTTAACGACTCAAGACTAGCAGTTCATCTTGCATGCAACATCATAAACAATGCACAAAACTTAGGAGGAAACATCAACTCCAACTCAAACATGTTCAATGCACACAAGAAAGTAGGAACTACATCTACAAACTCATTATGCACCAAAACTTCAACATTTCTTATTTCATTAGAGGCATTAAATTCTCCAACTCATATCATGATCATCATAACATCATTAATCACACTATGCAATTACTCTCTCTCAAAAGCACAATGAAGCATGTTCAACAAGTCAACCTCATGAAGCATATAAACAAGTCATACTAAATACACATCAACATGAGGAACATTAAGCATGAAAACTCATTTTCTCATTCAAACATAATTCTTCTAGAACATGCATAAGATAAGGAGACCATGGAAACTCATAATCACACATGACTCCAAAACATGAAAAAAGCTACAAGGAACTATTGGTCTCAAGCTTGAATAAGAATAGAAGGAAATAGATAAGGATATCAAAACTCTGAACAACCTTTCTATTCAACATACCATTCCCCACTTAGGAGAAAACCCAACTAAGTCTATCATGAAAAAAACATAGGAACCTTAACAAGACATTTACAACTATAAGGAGCTATCACTTACTGGTACTTTCATCCGGATTAGATCCTTTGTCCTTGTTAGTATGAAGAGCATAGAAACGGTTCCTCTTTGAAGCATCAAGATTTGGGCCACTAAGAGAAGCTTGTTTGACCTCCCTTCCTCTAGCCATAAGAATATGACAATTTCTCACTTGATTATCACTTTTTCCATACCCATAGCACCCACTTGTACCGACTAGGCACTTCCCATGATGCTTCTTTCCAAAATTGTGACAAATAGGTTTAGCAAATGGAGGTCCACCTCTTTCTTGGTTGATCATAGGAGTGCTTGAATAATTTTGGTTTGGAGCTCTCTTCTTGAACCTAGTTTGACCTTGCTCAGCGGGCCTACAGCTCTTCAAATCCCTATCCTTCCTTTTAAGTTTGGACACCTCGATAGATTGAGCATACACAATAAGCCTAGAAATGTTCATGTTATCATGGAGCATTTCCGTATGGCACTCTTCCTTAACTAGGTCGGCTATACCAGTAACAAACCTACTCATCTCATCCCTAGGGTTAGAGAGCATACTTAGACAATATGGTAAACTTCAAGGAATACTCCTCCACACTCATACTACATTGCCTAAGGTTTATAAAATCCCCCACCTTAACCTCCCTCTTCTCACGGGGAAAGTACTTACTAAGGAAAGCTTTCTTAAACTCCTCCCAT
>JAJOOH010000610.1:0-35923 GCA_029582605.1 Solanum gracilifrons
TGAACTCCTTGGTTTGAGATCTTGTTATGGGCCTCCTTGGAGTTTCTAAAGCTTCATCCTTGTCCTTCAATGGAGTAGAGCTTCCTTGGAAGCTATCACTAAGATTCTTCAAGCACTCCTAAGGTAACCAAGAGAGAAGTAGCGGACCTCCATTTTCTAAACCTACTTTCCATAACTCTGGAAAGAAGCATCATGGGAAGTGCTTGGCCGGTACTAGTGGGTGCTATGGTTATGGAAAGAATGATCACAAAGAGAAAGATTGTCCAACCCTTACGGCTAGAGGAAATGGGGCCAAACAAGCTTCTCTTAAAGTCCTGGATCTTGATGTTCCAAAGTGGAACCGTTTCTATACTCTTCAAGCTCACAGGGATAAAGGAGTTAATCCAGATGAAGGTACCGGTAAGTATTAGTTCTTTATAGTTGTGATGTTGTGTTAAGGTTCCTATGATGTTTTCATGATTATCCTTAGTTGGGATTTCTCATAAGTGGGGTGATAGTATATTGAATAGTAAGGTTGTTGAGAGTTGTGATATCCTTATCTCTTTCCTTCTATTCTCATTCAAGCCTGAGACCAAGAGTTCCTTGTAGCTTGTTTCATGTTTTGTAGTCATGTGTTAATATGTGTTTTCGTGGACTCCTTATGTTATGCATGTTCTAGATGAATTCTAGCTTATATGAGAAAATGAGTTTTCATGAATTATGTTCCTCATGTTAAGGTGCATTTAGTATGAGTTGCTTGTATGCTTCATGAGATTAAATGTTGAACATGCCTAAATGTGCTATTGAGAGTATTGCATAACAAGCCTAATGATGATGTGATGAGCATGATGTGAGTTGGAGAAGATAATGCCTCCAATGTAATGAGAAATGTGAAGTTTTGATGCTTAATGAGTTTGTAGATGTAGTTTCTACTTTCTTGTTTTGCTTTGAGCTTTTTGATGTGGAGTTAATATTTAGTCCTAGTTTTGTGCATTGGTTTATAATGTTAAATTCTTGATGGACTGCTACTCTTGAGTCGTTAACCCTTTAATGTCTTTAAATTGTCATTCTAGGACAAATGTTTCTAAGTGGGGGATAATGTAACAACCCATAAAAAGAATGAGTGACACTTGAGCCTAACTAGGAAGTGTGTGGGCTTGTCATGAGGTATATGGTGGTTTAATGTTATCTCGAGCTATGGTTGAGGGGTTGAGGGGTTAAACGTCAAGGTACAACCCCAAGGACCACCCTAGGGGTCCTTGAGGAGGACCCTTAGTCTAACCCCCAAGACCCCAAAGAACCTTGAAGTTGGCCAAAATGGGGTGAACCATGGAAGGGGTCCACGCCCCGTAGGTCCATCCACTAGCCGTGGATGGCCTCTGTGGGTCAGACCCCGATGAATCAAGTTGCTTCCCTAGACCACGGACCAACAACACGGTTTTTTAGTGGACTCACGGTCCGTGAGACTAGGGCGTGAGTCACACATGTGATTTTGGTTTGGGTTCGACCTTAGTAGGGGCTAAGTGGTAAATTCCTTTTATGATCTTTTAAGTGTATGGACGGTTATTTGAGGTTTATTAAGATATTATCAGAGTATTAAAAGATTAAAATACTCATTTAGATTTCATTACTCAAATCAAACCTCCCCTCCCCTCCCCTCCCCTCCCCTCCAAAAGTTCTCTCTCTAGAAACCTCGAATAAAGGTGAAGACTTCAAGCTTTTCAGTCAAACCTTCAATTTTTTTAGGGAATTTTCATGGGATTCTTCTTCATAAGGTATGGTGGTCTTCATCGTTGACTTATTATCTTTCAAGGAGCCAATTTCAAAGTTATTACAAATCGCCAAAGTTTTCCCCAAAACCCTATGTTTCAATCTATGCATGGACTTTTCGATTTCTAAAGGCATTTTTGCATTGAATTGTGAATGAATTATGGATTTAAAGATGATTTAAGGTGAATTCTTCCTAGAACCCATGTTTTCCCACAAATTCCTAATTCGTGATTTAAGATTGGGATTTGATTAATCAAGATGGAATGTGAATTGGTTATGTTTATATGGATATAGAATGTTGTATTATGCTATTACCCTTGCCTAATTGTATTGATCCACTTTAAAGGTGGAGGTGTTTACTTACTATTTATAGTGTGATCATGGCCCTGAAAGGGAATGTATGAATGTTTAATGTGTTATTATAATGTGAAGGATATGCATGTGATTCCAATGATAGAATTATGATCTTGTATAGAATGTAGTTATGTTATTATTGAAAGACTATTTCTCAACTTAACACCCGTGAATGTAGATGATGGAATGTGAAGAGTTCTATAATGTAATGTTGTATATCTTGAATTGGTAGGCTTGGGCATCCTATTCTTGTATAAATGAAAGCAATGTGATCATTGTATATTGAATTGGTAGGCTAAGGCATCCTTTTCCTGTATTGGTGAAAGCAATCTTGAATGAAGTATCATGAGTCGCTAGGCTTAGGTATCCTCCTCTTGTATGATGAATGTATCTTGACTAAATGTCTTAATGTCTTGAATTGGTAGACCTAATTTTGGTAGCCATTCATAAATGAATGAATGAATGAATGAAGAAGTATTCTAGGCTAAACCTTGAATTGGTAGACATAATATTGGTGGCCTTTCATAAGGAGTATAGGAACTAATGTGATGTTAAACCTTGGATCGGTACACCTAATGGTGGTGGCTCTTCTTTGTGTGACTGTTAAACCTTGAAACGGTAGACCTAATGGTGGTGGCCCTATCATGTGTGAAATGATGAACCTTGTATCGAGCCAATGTTGGTGACCCTTCTTGGAAACTCAATGAGCTATCCTTAATCTACCTTGAATCAGTTGACCTAATGTTGGTGGTCCTTTCATGTGTAATGTACCTTGGGTCTGTAGGCATAATGTTGGTGGCCCTCTCAAGTACCACAACGTAATGTGAATGAACTACTCTATGGGAATGAGGCTAAGCACCGAGTGGATATGGCTAAGATTGTGACTTTCCCAATGCTAGGTTAGAGTCTAATGAACATCTCTTTATTATCCCATAACTATGTGCCTACATAGGATGTTTACTAGTTCTACCCTAGGCTAGTAGAACACCTTCCTTCAGTGTAGGATTACATGACACTGGATTCCATAATTTAGCTCTTATGGTGTATATAGGTTTAATTCCCATTCCCATCATGTGAGATGTGCATTATGGATTCTTGATGAGTTCTACGAAGTGTGGGTGGTAGTATGGGATGCCATCCATGCATTGCACGAGTAGGCTTTGATAGGGTCATAGTGAGTTCTCTAAGTATTATTGACTCGGTGTGTCACCAAGTGGGTCGGCGAGCACGACTAATGTCGCTTAATGGGCGAGAACTAGTTGATTATAAAAGGCCAAACTCTTTGACTTTTACTCACTTTCGAAATTGACAAACTGACACCCGCAATTTAGTTTCTATCTTTTTGCATTCCTATCGTGTTTTAGTCGTTGGAATTGTGTTCGGAGTGGACCGCATAGCATTTCAGTGTTGATTATTCGGTATTTTAGGTTGGATTTCCGAAACCCGAATCTTTGTTTAGTGATTTTGTACTCTTATACAAATGATCTTATCCTAATGTTGTGTGCTGGGACTCTCTTATCTTAATTGTTGTTTGAATACCTGTTTTAATTTGATATTCTTGCTCGTAATGTTTATATTGTTGAATTCCCCTAATTTTGTGCCTTAAAATTGGTTAAATCTTGTGGGGTTGTACTTGGATATGGTTGGGTCTAGTCGGGTGAAGTTTAAGTAACCCATAGTTGTGCTAAATAACGCAATTTGGCCAATGATAGAGCGGGTGACGTCATTCTTAAGGGCAAAAGTCGTCAAATGGCCAAATTTAGTAAAATCGGGAAAATCTGAGTATCCCGGGGTAATGGGCATAATTGGTCTCATCCTAATTTGAGATGTGCATACTTTGATTTTATTTTCGGGGGTTGCAGGGTTGAATTTGAGAAGTTGGGTTGAAAGTAGGCATGTTGGGTCATTTGGCGAGCTGGGTCGAGCTCGCTGAACCACTCGACGGTTCACCGAAGTTCCCCATCTCACCTTTAATTTCTAGATTTATTTGAAGTTTTGTTCTGTAACTTTCGGTGAGAAGCTTGAGGTAGCTGAAGGCACTCGGTGACTCATTGAAAGTCTTTTTGATCTCCCTTTGTCTGCACCCTGAGCCTTGAATTGCACTATAACTTTTGGCGGGATAATCCTTGCTTGCCAAATGCTGTCGGTGATTGGCCGAAAGGCCCTTCCATCGCCGACATGCCAATTTTTTCTGTGAATTTTGAGCTAATCCTTTCAGCGAGCCCAATCTAGCTCGCCAAAGTAATTCGGCGACTCACCGACCGATTTGGTGAGTCTGTCTACAATTATTTTTCTATGCTGTTGATTGAAATATTCTAACTTTTTTCCGTTATTTTGCAGACATGGTCAAGAACAACATTTACATGCCTCCCTGGAAAAGAGTACAGGGGATCACAATAAATGAAGGGGAATCAAATCCTCCAAAAAGAGGAAGGCAAGAACCTCCAACTAGAGGTCAGAGCAGAGGCAAGAGGCCCATATCTTATAGGGTGACTACTGGTTCCCAGGTTGCTTTATTTGAGCCTGGGGACGACCATCCTTTGCAGTCCCAGCAGGATGAGATCCGGGATAGATCTAACCCTGACACAGCCAAAGTCCCTCCAACTCCCACACCAGCAAACTTAGTGCTAGTGAATAGATCTAACCCTGTACCACCAGTCGTCCCTCCTCTTAGGCTTCTGAACAGATTGAAAGGTGATGGTTTGCACATCATCCTCGAGGAGAAGTTACTATCGCAGAAGGCCTTGAGGACAAGTACTCAAATGTGAGGGACACCCTCCACTTCCACTAGTTTAAACAGTTCACCAGGCCCCAAGGCCCCTATATTCCTTCATGGGTTTGGGAGTTCTATACAACCTATGGTGACCTAGTTCCGAAAATCAAGAATAAGGTAAGTGACTTCAGACAGGTGAAGTCGGTCATGGTCCGAGAAAAGGAAGTGGGATGCAATACTGAACACAATAACACCGTATTAAATAGAGCTCTGCATTCTACACATCCTTATGATGGATTAGTTGTCGCTCAGTCATTAGATGAATTGAAGGGCAAGTTCGTTCCATTGATTTTTGATAGCACCTCGAGGTGGATCAATGTAGGGATCCCTATAGAGAAGAGGGATTTGAGTATTGCTGCTCGTTTCTGGTTTGGCTTCATTAGCTGCACCATAATGCCATACAGGAATGAGTCCATTCTACGTCATCCTAAGGCAGCCTGCCTTGGAGCTATCATATCCCGGAGGAGCATCGACCTGGGACTCCTTATTGTGCAGGAGATGGCCGTGAGGAAAAAACAGAGGCAAACTTTCTTACCCTTCCCAGTTGTGATCAGGGAGTTATGTCGGTGAGCTGGAGTACCCCGAGTTGACACGAGAGACATTGAGGTAACACCTTCTTCATCCACTAACATTCGGCGTATTGAGGCAGAGTACACTTATGAGGAGGCTAATAGGAGGAGGGAAACTCTGGTGGATACATCCCCAGAGGTGGATATTAATTCAATACCTGCAGAGGTATCTTTACCTACTACCGCCTCCGAGCCTTCAGGTACTTCTACCCCTTCTATTTCTTCACAGGTCCCAGGTACCTCTATCTTGTCCTAGCCAGCCAAGATTACACATGCGATGATCCTGAAGATTGGATATCTGGCCCATTCAACTGATGTAAGGGCGACCCAGCTAGAGAAATCTATCCCCTGGATGATTGAGGTTGTTATTTTGGCTGCACTGACCCTTTTCTAGACTTCTATTGACACTCTTACCACGAAAGTAGAGGCTTGTGAGTGCAAGCAGGAGGAGACCTTCAAGGTGATAACGTTGAAAGTCAAGGTAGCAGATTTGAGGAAGGACGTAGACTTCAGAGATTCCTCTGGCTACCACCGGAGATGTGCATAGGGATGATGCAGCAGTTGATGAGTCAGAGGCAGGGACCGACAAGAAGCTGATTGAGATCAGGGTGGAGAGCATATATAGAGACCTGTCGAATCTTGAGGAGACGATTGTGCAGTCAGTGATCCAGACATCGCTGACAGAGACATCCATGGGTTGGTCAAGTGGAGTTGTTCCTTCTGAAGTGACTCCGGGCAGTGATGCCCAAGTCCAGATTGATGCACCGGGCACTGATGCCCAGACTGATGGAGTGACTGAGTACACAGGATCCCTTTTTTACCTCCCTCTCTGTCTTACTTTAATTTGACTTTTGGATATTTTTGTTCGCATTTGAGGACAAATGATTTTATTTGTGGTGGGGTGTGGCCCATCTTTTGTGACTCTCTTGTTTTGTGTATATATTTGGGTTTTGAGCTCTAATTTTGTGTTACACTATTTTTGTGGATGATTGAGCTTGTGGCTCGTTGTTTGTATTTGCGAATGATTTTTGGACCCTTCTGAAAAATTGTGCCACCTCTTGTTTATGTTTGAATGTGGTTGTTCTCTTGAAAATTTGAGTATCGATCTTGATCAATAACGATGACTTGAATAGTGCTCATAATCGAACAAAAATGAATGTTCGGCTACGATAAGGACAAATGAAGTTGCATAGAAAACATGTGAACTCTTTGTATCTCATTATGACTAGCTAAGTATCGAATTGAGTCTCTTGTGATGAGTTTTGCACACTAGCAAAAGTGTGGAGTCTTGTTTGACATTGGTATCAATGCCTTGTGTGATGAGCTTACTATGAACCATGTGCGATAACAGCTAGAATTTGCTCCGTTGTCCGATTGACTAAGTGATGCAATCTCATGATATGATATGAGGCAACTTTGAAGAGTGTGAAACAATTTGACATTATACCTCCTTTGTGGCCTACCTTGTGAGTGTGTAAACCACGTTTGAACACCCTTTGAGCCTTAACCTTTTCTTGAAAGAAACTTGATGAAATTGTTACCTTTCTTGACCCATTACCCATATTCCTCATGATTTGTTGTTTGTGTGAATAACCAACTTAAGCCAAAAGCCTAAGTTGGGGGTGTGGTGAAAAGAGAAGGTAAATAAAGAAGTACAAGAAAGTCCCCTTTAACCCATGGTTTTGAGAAAAATGGAACCTCTCCATATAAAAAAAACAGAAAAAGAAGAAAAGATCGAAAAAGTTATTGAATAAAGTTGTGAAAGTGCAAAGAAAATGGGGTTTCCAAGAGATCCATAGAAGATGAATAATGGGGTGACTTTTAAGCACTAACGAGAATGATGAAAAAAAGGAAAGAAAGTGTTGTTCACACCTCATGTCATGAGGTTGAGTCTAAATGACCATACATATGCACTGAGCCCCATTACAAGCCTTGAGAAGACCTTTTTGATCTTGAGTGAACTGAAACAAGGGTTGATTGGAAAATACCGGCAAACCTATAGGTGAAGTCATGTATTGTGTTCATCTTTGTGAGGGTGAGCGTTGCATTTGATTCTGGAACTTTAAATTGTGAACCATTGTGTGTGAATATGGAATCATTCTTCGTGTGAGGGCATTTGAGTACCTTTGTTAAGCTTGAACTTGCATTTGAAGCAAGTATTGTGAGTTTGAGATTCTTTGATAATGGTGAGTCACAACTTGAATCTTTGAGTGCACAGTTAATCTTTGGATGAGTAAGTTGAGTGTTCTTGTGTGCATTCATGATTGAGTCATGTGTAGCACTATTTGAGATATCCTTTTTGAACTACTGAGCTTTAGTTTTACTTGAGGACAAGCAAAAGTTTAAGTTGGGGGTGTTGATGAGTCCACGATTTGGACTCATTTAGGGCATCATTTTAATAGATTTAGTGTCCTGAAATGCATACTTTGTGTCAATAACTGATGTAAATCCTTGAATTTCAGCTATTTTGATTGAGGAACAAAGCATGAACACTAATGAGCAAAAAGCAACAAAGCAGCTGAAAGAACTAAGAAAAGAAAGCATGAGGATTAGCTAATCCATTGGGAGAGTCGCTAAATGGCCAATGTCTCGCTTAATTTTATAGTGTGCCGAGCCCTGAAGGAAAAAATTATGTCAGCGATAGAAAAGAGTAGTTGGCGAGTCGCCAAACGGTTTCGCGATGCAGTGCCATATCGCCCAAAGTTTTAGAACTTGAATATGCTGAAGGCCAAAGGAAAAAGGCGATGAAATTAACCAAAGGGCGGATCACCGAGTGGATCGGCGATCCCAACTTAATACACCAAATGGTCCTTCGCAGCACATTTTTGGGCGACTATAGTTACGTTTTTAAATTCTTAGTATATTATGCAGTTTAGAATTTATCATTGATATTGTTCAGTTTACAAGTTTGAGAGCTTAAACTGAGTTTACAAAGATTTTTCCTTAGCTTTGAAGAATTGAAGATTTCCATTTCTAAGAAATTGGAAGAAGGTGTTGAAGATTCTTCATCTTAGACCTTTGTAAAGACTATATCAATCTTACCCAGTTGATGGAAACATAATTTGGTAATGATTTTTACCTTTTTATGATGTCTAGCTAAAACCTCAATTCTTGGGGTGTGATTATGTGATTATGGGTTGATTTGGCTGGGTATTGTTAATTGATAGTGTAAATGTTGTTCAAAATTGATTTCATTCAGTAATTGTGGCTTAACCTAAAGGGTTGTAGCTACAAATGCAATTCTACCTTCCTGTTTTTATCTTGCTCGAGAGAGAGGCTTAAAAATCACGATTATTGATTTGATGGTCTGTGGGTATTGGGTTGTCATGGGTTCAGCACGAGAGAGTGAACCCTAAACCTTTTTCCACCCATTCAGATCGAGAGAGTGAATGGACTAAAGCGTAGACTGTTCTTAATTGCTGCTTATTGGTGTTCGAGAGAAACCAATTTAATTTGGGGTAAATTATTCAAGAGAAAGTTTATCCCCACTAAAGTCTAGCCTATTCACCAATTTACAACTACTCACTATTAATTGCAATTACCCAATTGTCTACCTTAGGCCATAATCCAATCATATCCCAAGAACCCGTCTCTATACTTGCTATTTTCGTGTTATTTGCTATTGTAGCTAATAGTTGAAACCAAATCGCCTTGATATTTGACACTTGTGTCACCCCTAAAATGAAAGAATGCCCTAGCACTCTAACCATCATGGTATTGTGATAGCTAATAGAGTCATTAGGTGAGAATGGCCTTTCAACCTTAGAATCATTCCTATGTGACTAAACCTTCGACATCATGGTCATAATGTGTTCATGAGAATAGACTTTCAATCAACACAATAATATTATCATATTCATAGACATTTCATGCATAGTCATGTGTAAAGGTATGGGGAGAATGATCGTGCAACAACACCACAATTACACAACCTCCGTAGTGGCTTAAGTCGTCATATCTTAGGCTTGAGTTGTCACGGCTTGAGCTTGAGCCGTCATGGCTTGAGTCAATGTTTGGAGAGCCGATCTAATTTCCACATTTGTCATAGCCCACTCATCATTAGGAGCTTGAGGAACTTGAGGACCTTGGGGAGGAACTCCCTCATTCACAATCTCCTCTTCCATCCCTCTTGAGTTCGCCCTTCCTGTATTCATATCCTATAGACACAAGAGAAGGGTTAGGAAAAGGACTTCATAGAGTTAAAATTCTAAGGCACGGCTAAAGATTAATGAAAGAAGTGAAATTTCCTAAGCATCTTATAGCCTCTCATTCATAAATGTGTCGCGTTTCACACTCATGAACAAGACTCTACTAGACATGGTTTATGAGATATTATCCTAGAATCATTCTAAACATTGTGCTCTGATACCAAGTTTGTCACGACCCAGGAGTATCCCGTAGATGTAACCAGGCGTACTTGACCCCGAAGGTGTCACATACAAACCCTTAGTATATATAAGCATAAGTAATAGAAATGATGCGGAATTAAAACTTTTTACAATCGAAGTCTTTTCGTAAAATCAAAATAGGAATTTAGACATTAACCATATAATACAATAAAGATTTCAATAAGGGTCACAGCCCTTTACAACATCGTCTCAAAAGAGAAAGAAATGAAGAAACTAAAAATGAATAAGCCTTGTCCCCGAACCATAAAGACTCACCAAAGCAAGGAGAGAACCAATCCAAGCTTTCAACCAAAGAGAAGCAACTTCAACAACCGAGACCTACAATAATAAAAATGTAGCAAATATAAGGTAGCACAAAAATGTACGAAGTATGGAAGCCATGCGTAAAAATCCTTAAAAACATGAAAAAGGGACTATTTAGTTGAAACCATGCACTTTCACATTTTATTAAGAGTCATCATGCACAATAGTGTAAATACACAAGTAAAACAAACTCATAAGCAACCCTAAGCCATACTTGTGCAATGCATAGACAAGATCCCACAATCCAATCTAAAACGAAATATCATATTTTAGGCCATAACCATCATACATTTCATAATTTTTCCTCATCCATAGCCGACATTCATAAACAATGAAACATTCATGTTCATTAACTTGTAACAAGTAAAGCCACTCATAGCAACAATCCATATCATACATGCATAATTCACATATCTTCATAGCATAAGAAAACCACCCTATAACCCCTTTCCAAAGACTACTTGTGCAATGCATAAGTGAAGTCCCATACCCCCACTCACACTAAGCAGAACACCTTGAAAATCCATAAGTATAGTTCATGGTCAAGCTATTGTCATATTCATATTCTTGCCATGTAAGGAAATATAGCCTTAACCAACATAGACCATGTGAGCTACATGGAAACCAGTGTCATGTCCCACACTGAAAAGAGATGTCCTACTTACCTAAGGTAGAACTACATGTATTAGCCTTTAGGTGGATCCACTAGCTAAAGACCTATGTAGGCACATACTTATGGGATAGGGAGATTGTTACTAGAAACCCGGACTACTAACGTGAAGGTTTCCATCTCATGAGATAACTATGTTGGGAACCCAGACTACTAGCGTGAAGGAACCCATCTCATATTCATATACATTCGGTGCTAATCATAATTCGTCTTAAATTCATGTTAAGTCTTTATTTAAGTTCATGTTCATGAAAGAATTCCCTAGCACTCAAACCAACATGGCATCATGATAGCTCATAGATTTATTAGGTGAGAATGGCCTTTCAACCTTACTATCATTCCAATGTGAGTAAACCTTTCATATCATGTTCATAGTGTGTTCATGAGAATAGCCTTTCAATCAACACAACAACATTATCATATTCATAGAAATTTCATGCATAGTCATATGTAAGGGTATGGGGACAATGATCTTTCAACAACACCACAATTACACAATAGTCATAGGATCTTCACTTTCTAAGTGAATCATAAGCTCATACACAATTTTCATCAACATGTACAAACCCTCATAATTTTCCATTCAAGGCTATGAATCAAGCCCAACCCAAACATCTAGAATTAATACATTTGATAGGGGGAATATAATGATTTAATAACTCAATCAATATACACATAATCAATTGACATGCTTCTAAAACCAATCAACCCACATCATGAATTCACAATTTAGTAATATGGGGGATTCATGGGTTCTTGGGGGGATTTCATCATAATCAACAATTAAACATCAATTCAACCATAATCTATCATAAATCAACAATTGAAAACGTTTTGAAAGAGAACCCATGAATTAGATTGAAACCCTAGGTTTTGGGGAAATTGGATGCTCTGAAATCAAGTTTTGAAGGGATTCTATGGGTGGAAGCTACCCATAGATGAAAATCCATCATACATTGATTAAGAATCTCCAAGAAATTTGAGGAAGAAACCTTGAATTCTCCAAACCCTAGTTCCAATTCCACCTTTCTTCTTCTTTAAGTTTTAGAGAGAAATTTTTTGAGGAAGAAAAAGTTCTTGGGTTTTATTTTTGATTCTATAAAAGTGACTTAATTGGGGAAAATTTGAGTCTAAAAAGCTTATATGCTTATTAGGAAAAGAGTAAAATAATGTGGGTTTGATTTTTGGAAGAATAACTAAAGATCCTAAGGCTTGGATTAAAAATCAGCCTATCCCACGCTTTAGCTTGCCTAATTGCCCCTCTTAGGTCACCAATGGCAGTAGGCGTCACACATAATGAACCCTTGGCTCACCTAAATTTATAGAATGCTCCCTCATGGAGCATTTCCCATGGGTGATGTGGAGGGCCTTTGGGCGATGCACCAAGTGGATTGGCGAGCCCCAACCTAGCTCACCTAAAATTCCAGTAGCTAGGCCATAGGGAGGTTGCCCACTAGGCGAGGGAGGTCCATTTGGATAATCGCCAATGGACTTGGGCAATGTTGCTACCCCATCTCTGAGTGGTCAGAGGGAGAAATTGGTTTCCTTAATTTTTTTAGGTGATTTAGGCCCTTGCCCCTCTCTCTAGACTCTTACCCCATTCATTTTAGCTCTAGTTAAGTCTGCACATTTCCGGAGTCCTACGGAATTAAATTCAATAAACTTGAATACTCAACCTTTTTAAAAGTTTGTACAATACTCAAAATTAAAGTAAATACAGAAACTCCTAAACATTGCCTATCTATGAAGCATCTACTATTATAGATGGATATCGGGACAAGACCCACGACATCTCAAAATTACTAACTGTAAGATAAAGGTGAAGTTCGGACTATAAGATGGCTCACCAAAACTGACTGAAATATCACCCGACCTCAACGAATAGCCTTTTGATGATCTTGAATATATATCTTTGCATCATGAAACGATGCAGGCCAAATGGCTCAATAGATGGAATGTACGAGCATGTATGAGGAATTCTAAATCATAAACATAGCTTGAACTAATGGAAAAGAAACATACTTACATCTTCTCAACTCAATGAAACATAGTTCAACTCAACTTAGAGAAATTAGGGATCAACTCAATAGTAAAATACTCAACTTAGTGAAACATAGTTCAACTCAACTCAGAGAAATACGGCTCAACCCAACAATAAAATACTCAACTTTGTGAAACAAGTTCAACTCAACTATGTCAAACATAGTTCAACTTCAGATACTCAAGGATCAAGCAATAAAAAAAGATGCAATATCTGGAACACTTTTACAACAATGGATAATAACTCATTTGTATGTAAAAATACAATAATAACTGAATTGTATGTCAAGATACAAAATAACTCTGCTTGGGAACCATCTCTATGAGCTATGTGATGATATAACGTCTAGCCCACACTGCCAGAACTGTCATATACTTTGTTGGGGTATAGAACCTACTAACTTAGTGGATCCACTAGTCTATGCTAAAAAGCAATAACGAATCATCTAAAAATTATGACCCTTTCTACCCACGTTGGCAACATAGTTTATGGGGGCTGTGAGTTGTATGGAGACTCCCACATATAGCTGCTCAATACTACTCGAAAAAATATACTTAGCTCATATGTTTTATAGAAAACACAACTCTTTCTGTGGTTTGAGATTATTACTTAAAAATATTTCTCTCAAAAGAGATGGTACTAAAGCTGCTCAAACATTTTAGGGAAAATGAAACTTGACTCTACTCTTCCTCATACACATTTACTCAAGCCTTTAAACCAATTGTGAATATTTGTAAAAGACTTCTTAAAATAGTGTTTCTGCCAAATTATGGACGTGAACGACTCAATTCAAGATATTCAATAACTATATATAGAACTTAATACTCGAAACTCAATAACTCGAGAATTCAAGGACTCAATGATACTCCTCATCTCATGAACACTTGACTCATAAGGTTCATGCTGGATTATGGGCATGACCCACTCAACTCAAGGATCTCCTTGCATAACATATAGTAATCCATAATTTATGAAATATAGTGTCAAAAAGGATTAGGAATTCAATACTCAAGAACATAGAACTTGAAGATACTACTCTTCTCCAAGATACTCAATTTATGGAGTTCATTAGGAATTAAGGACATAACTTAACTCGACTCAAGGATCTCAATGATAATATAGACTCGTGAATAAATTACTCACTTACTTGAGTCTTGAAACAATTTATAAGTTATTGTAGAAGACTCCTAAAAAAGACTCAAAGAGACCTTCTCAAACTTTACTCTTAACTCTTCCTTGAATTTGAATTATGAATTTAAGGATCATGACTTGATATATAGGATTTATTCATAATTAAATGTAGTATTGATACTAAAAATCAGTAAGAGAACAAAGACATGTTCTAAAAGAACGAATACAGAAAGAAGAATAGAGGTGGAAAGGACCTCACGTCCCTGGCGCAGCAGTGGCTTGCCGTGCCAGCCCTCAGTTGACTGAAGCTATTTTGGGTGCACCACAGGCATAGGGCACCTGCCCCTCAGGTGCAACAAGGGCGCGCCGCCCCAACCATGTTCCAGAAGAAAAACTTGACGAATTTCCTCTTCAATTTTTTAGCCCTACCTCGTCTAAACTCTAATGATTTCCTCCAAATTCTTTTAGATTTATATAATAAACACATTTAGGTCAAAATGAATTCCAAATCTACTTGAATGAATTCTCTTTAATTCTTTTTGGAACTCAAGGTGCTATATCTAGTCCCCTGACCTTAACAATTAAGAAATTTTAAATTACTTGGTAAAATCCTACTCACAACGAAGGAGGGTTCGAGTCTTAGTTCAAAAAAAATCTGAGGTGTTACAATATCTCCCCCTTGGGATCATACATCGTCGAATGACGGCTGGACTGATTATGGCACGGGGTTACTCTCATTATCTCTTCCGCCTCATGAACTTGCCTACTAACACAGGCTGGACTGATTCATACCAAGAGTTGGGACCTTCTATAGCACCTAAATCAAGAACGATGCTATTGTTGCCATAGCCACACTCTCTCTAAAGTTAACTTATCCGAAACAAAGAAAATCTGGGAACGAAGTAAGAATAGGAATACCATGCTTGGGGTAATATGACTACTAAATATTAAGCTTAGCAACACTAATCCTCAACTATGCTCTTCTTTCCCTATACCATATCTCATTGGCTGCAACTCCTAGTTCCCTCAATGGTGCATGACTTCTCTTACCAACGCCTGAGTCTAACGACACACTATTACCATATTCAATCTTAACCCAAATCGTAAGGTTCGGGTTCTATATCTCTCTATACGGAGTGTCATTCCAAGAACATTACTCTTTAATAACAAATTTAATCAATAATACGCTCATATCAAGAAGTACCTCACGTTTAACAACACTGATGAGTCTGAGATTTGGACTCATTTGGGGCTTTATTTATAATGATTTAGTGTCCTCAAATGCTTGTTTTGTGCCAATAACTGGTGTAAAACCCTTGATTTCCAAGTATATGGATTGAGGAACAATGCAAGGACACTAATTTGCAAAAAGGATGATGCAAGCTAAAAAAGTGAAGAAAATGATGCCTTGTGATCGCCAAGTCTACTTGGTGAGTCGCCGAAGGGCTTCTTGCCTGCCTAAAGTTCCAGTGTACCAAGCTATGATGGAAAAAATCAAGTCAGCGAGAGAAAGGAGCAGTCGGTGGATCACCTAGTGGTTCCGCGATACAGTGTTGGATCGCCTAAAGTTACAGACCTTGAGGATGCTGAAGGCCAAGATAGAAAGGCGATGAAATTGGCTAAAGGGCGCATCGCTGAGTGGATCGGTGAGCTGGACTTACTACGCCGAATGGCTCTTCGCAGCACATTTTTGGCGACTATAAATACATTTTGGAACATTTAGTTTAGTATCATATTTTCATTAGATAGAATTTTTAGTTTGGAATTATAATTCTTCTGGGTATTGAGACAAGTTTTCTCTAGATTTTTCCTTAGCTTTGAAGAATTGAATTTTTTCACTTTTGAGAAATTAGAAGTGGGTCTTTGAGATTCTTTTACTTGGACCATTGTAAGGACGAAATTAATCTTACCTAGTTGATGGAAACTCAATTTGGTAATAATTTTTATCTTTTTATGATGACTAGCTAAAACCCCAAATCTTACGGTGTGATTATGTGATTATGGGCCAAATTAAATTCAATAAAATCGAATACTCAACCTTTTTAAAAGTCTTTATAATACTCAAAATAAAATTAAATACTGAAACTCCTCAACTCTGTCTATCTATGAAGCATCTACTATTACAAAAGGATATCGAGACAAGACCCACGACATCTCAAAACTAATAACTGAAAGATAAAGGTGAAGTCCTCTAGAATATAAGATGGCTAACCAAAGCTTGTAGGAATATCACACGACCTCAACAAAAAGCTTGTTGATGATCCTGAATACATGTATTTGTATCATGAAATGATGCAGGCCAAATGGCTCGGTGAATGGAATGTACGAGCATGTAAGGGGAATTCTAAAGCATAAACATAAGCTTGAAATGATGGAAAAGAAACATACTTACCTCTTCTCAACTCAACTCAACTAATTGAAGCATAGTTCAACTCAACTAGGAGAAAAGAGGGCTCAGCTCAATAGTAAGATACTCAACTCAACGAAACATAGTTCAACTCAACTTAGATAAATAGGGCTCAACTCAACGAAACATAGTTCAACTCAACTTAGATAAATAGGGCTCAACTCAACAATAATATACTCAACTCTGTAAAACATAGTTCAACTCAACGCTGTGAAAAATAGTTCCACTTTGGATACTCAAGGATAAATCGAGAATAAAAAATGCAATACCTGGAATGCCTTCACGACAATGGATAATAACTAAGTTATATGCAAAAATACAATAATAACTCAATTGTAAGTAAATATATAAAATAAATTTGTTGGGGAGATTCTCTAATCGACAACCATCACTATGACCTATGTGATGATACATCGTCTAGACCACGCTGCCAGAAGTGTCCTATACTTTGTCGGGTTATAGAACCTACAAACTAAGTGGATCCATTAGTCTATGCAAAAAAGAAATAAGGAATCATCTCAAAAGTATGACCCTTTCTACCCACGTTGGCTACATGGTTTATGGGGACTGTGAGTTGTTAGGACGCTCCCCATATAGGTGCTCAATACTACTCCAAAAAATATACTTAGCTCATATGTTTTAAGAAAAACATAATTCTTTCTGTGTTTTGAGATTATTACTAAAAAATCTTTCTCTTAAAATAGATAGTACTCAAACTCCTCAAAAATCATTTGGAAATCTCAGTTTCCTCCTCTTCTAAATGTAAAAACATTTACACTTTGGAATACTTAGTTCCCATATATTCATTTTAAAGAAAAAGAAACTAGACTCTACTATTCCTCATACTCATTTACGCAAGTCTTTAAACAAATTATGAATAATAGTAAAAGACTTCTCAAAATAGGGTTCATGCCGAATTATGGACGTGAACGACTCAATTCAAGGTTTTCAATAACCATATATAGAACTCCATACTCGAAACTCAATAACTCTAGAATTCAAGTACTCAATGAAACTACTCATCCCATGAATACGGGCATGACCCACTCAACTCAAGCATCTCCAGGTATAACATATAGTAATCAAAAATTTATGAAATATAGTTTCGAAAAGTATTAGTAAATCAATACTCAAGAACTTAGAACATGAAGATACTACTCCTCTCCAAGATACTTAATTTATGGAGTTCATGCGGAAATATGGGCATGACTTAACTCGACTCAAGGATATCAATGATAATATAGACTCATGAATACTTTCTATTTATTCTTATACTCACTTACTTGAGACTTGAAACAATGTATAAGTTATTGTAGAAGACTCCTCAAAAAGACTCAAATGGACTTTCTCAAACTTACTCCTAACTCTTCCTTGAATTTGAATTATGAATTTAACGAAAATGACTTGATATATAGTATTTACTGATGATTAAATGTAGTTTGGATAGTAAAAATCAGAAAGAGAATGAAGACATTTTGTGAAAGAACGAATATAGAATGAACAACAGAGGTGAAAAAGACCTGACGTCCTTGGCGCAGCAATAGTGCGCCGCGCCAGCCCTTTGTTGACCAAGGTTGGTCTAAGGTGCATTGCAGGCGCAAGGAGCCAGCCCCTCTAGCGCCACAAGGGAGTGCAGCCCCAGCTATGTTCCAGAAGAAAAACTCGACGGATTTCCTCTTCAATTTTCCAGTCCTACCTCGTCTAAACTCTAATGATTTCCTCCAAATTCTTTGATATTCACATACCAAACACACTTAGGTCTAAATCCCAATCAAAACCGACTAAAACAATCACTCATTCGCAACTCTCACCTCAAGAACTCAACAAGAAATTCTTATCAAAGAACGAAGCACAAAACCTCAGGAACTCAACAAGATTATCAACATACTCAATCTCATGGATGAAATTCATAAAATAAACTCATGATTGGCGTGTGGGAAAGAAAACCTAACACTATGGAAGCTTACAAACCTCAAAGAACTAGGTTCTTGGCGAATCCCTAAATTTCTTGAACGAACTCTTGAAACTTTGAACTTGTTTTGTTCTTGAATCTTCTTTATAAAATCCTAAATGCTTTGGGGATGAATGCAACTGATTCTAATCAGTTTAGACCCTTAATTGGATGTAATTAACGTTTAAAAGAAATGGGGGTAAGTAAAAGACTAAAATACCCCTCCTATTTTTGGGTAACTTTTCTTAAATGGACATCCTAACTTCAAAAGGGCATATCTCCCTCATAAAATCTTGAAAATTAGCAAACTCACTGGCGTTCAAAAGAGGACTGAGAGATCTCCATTTTATATCTTATGGGTCTCGTAACACAACATGTAGTGAGAGTTATGGTCGTTTGAAGTTGACCCAAAACTTTAAATAACTAAGAAATGACTTGAATAAATTCTCTTGAATTCTTTTTGGAATTGAAGGTTCTATATCTAGTTCCCTGACCTTAACACTTAAAAATTTTTAAATTCCTCGAAAAAATTCTATTCACAATGGATAAGGGTTCGAGTCTTTGTTCAAAATTTTTTTGGAGTGTTACAGTATGTGTCTCGATGTTTGAATTACTAGCATGAGAAGTATGGGCACTATAGATTAGGTTTTATGACTCAGAAGATGTTTGTACGTGAGTGAAAGAGGGAGCAGATTGTTATGGATTTGGTGAAAGAATTTCCACAAATTTTTGAAGATCTTGATGTTAATTGAGTCATTGTGGGTGGACTGACTAAATCATCTCACATTGTGCCTATTCAGACTTCATTCATGTAGAGAGATTAGGTGAAATTTATATCTAGGAAATAGTGTGTCCATTTCCATTATTTGAAACGGAGGTACTTAGTTCACATCTAACTTATAGAAGTCTATAAACAAGAAGTTGGACATTCAAAACTTTTCATTATTATTCAAGTTTTGAAGGTTATGTTGTAGATGTGCGTGATTAATTTTGATAGTCGGTGGGATTAATTCTTATCTATAGTGGAGTTTCCTTATAGCAATAGTTATCACTCTAACATCTAGATAGTCCCATTTAAGGATGGATATTTTTAGAAATTTGTTAGATGAGGTCAAGTAAATCAAGATAGACTTCTCACATCTCAAGATAAAAGAAAATTTATAGGGATTGAAAGGTTTGTGGTATGAAGTTCATGATAGGAGACAAAATTTTGTTGAAAGTATCGCCCATGAAGGGTGTTATGAGGTTTCGAAAGAATGATAAACTCAATCCTTGTAACGACCCTCAAAATGAAGTAGGATAAAGTAGAGCCTCACATGAGTTTTATGCGTTAATAACTTGTCAAAATAATGAAGAATAGCCTTTTAAGTCAGTTTTAAAGAGTTTGGAAGTCAAACGTCAAGGGACGACCAAGACGTTCGGAAACTAGTCTTTTACGTGTTGGTGTGTTCTAGTATGTTGTTCATATTTTTATATGTTGTTCATATTTTTATGTGTTGTTTGGAGTCTAAAATCAGTGGAGGTGACCCTATTATCTTAATAAATGTTTTTAGGGTCAAAACATCCAGATATGATGCCCTGGGGGCCACCCTAATGGTCCCCGAGGAGGACCCCAAACTTGGCCAAGCAAGCTGCCAATGCAGCTTGAGGTTGTGCTTTGAGGGAGCAAGTCCGTGTCACGGACTAGCTCCACCAAAGGCCAAAAATTTCCAGAAAACTTGTGGGAACACCTCTGCGTCACAAACTTGTTTCCCGACGAAATCTGCGAAAATAAAACTCAAGTTTGACTTGTTTAAAAAGGTTCAACTAAGTGAGGGGTACTTTGGGTACTTTGGGGAATTATTATAAATGTTATCCTACCTATTTTAGGGTATTTTAAGTTGGTTGAAACCCCAAAACCTAAAATTAGACCCCATTCTTCAAATTGACCCTTCCCTCTCAAAGTAGATTCTCTCAAAACCTCCATTGAACACCTTGATGAAACTCAAGCTAGAAGATGGGCTTTCAACTGATTTCTTCTTCAATTTCATGGGTCTTCAATAATTAAGGTATGGTGACTCTTGATTTTTGAATAACCTCTCATTCAAGGAGTTCTATCAAAGGTTTTCAAAAGTGATTCAAAGACCAAAATTCCCAATTTTCAATCTAAATATGGGTTCCTTGTCAAACGATTTTATAAATCATTCTATTGATGAATTAATGTGGAATTAAGGTTTTTAAGATAATTTTCAAAGGAATTCTTAAAGAACCCATGATGCCCAAATTCTCGAAAATTGGCCTATGATGTGGGTCTTTGTGAATATGATCTCTATTGGTGAAATTATGTTTAGATTAGATTGTATTAATGTTTCCTAGGATTATTTATACGTATTCATGTTGAATTGTTGGTATATTGATGAGTTGAGGATTATGGTCTTATGGGCAAAGTTATGGGTTGATCCCTTTGTTTATGGAATTGTACTTAGACTATGTTTATGATATTGAATTACATTGTTGATTCCTATTGCTACCTATGTCAATTGATTATGAATTGTTTAGGATTGATCCATGGTGATCATGGCTTGGAGAATTGGTCAGTTGACCTAACTTCTAGTCTATAGTATTAGTATTGATGTGGTGTGGTTTGATCCACTTATGGTGGAGGATTTCACTTCTTGTCTATCTATGCATGTTGAGATCATGACCTTGAAGGCAATAAATGTGAAGTGAACTAATGATTATGATGCATATGTTTATGAAGGTATGCTATGAAGGTTATGTATGAAATCCTCGATGCTAGCATGATCTTTAAAGTGTGTTGATGATGAGGAGTATAATGTGAATGATAATGTTAGGGATAAGGTGTGGTCTACATGATTGATTATGTTATGTACTATTGTGGAATGACCCCTACCTATATGACCCATATATGAATGTTTGATCATATACATGTTAGGAGTACCTATTCAATGTTGAATGTGACCTTGTTTCCTATGATGAAGTGTGGGTGTGTTGTCTAGAATCCCTAAGGGCTTTATATGTGAATTGCTCATGATTTGGGGACATTGTGAATGTGTGGTGATCCCTTGAAGGGAAGTGCACTCAATATCAATGTTATTGCTATTATGTCACTATGAGGACCAATATGCGCACACATACACTCTACATGTATAGCTATGAATATGATGTGTTATGGTGTCTATTAAAAGGTTAACTCTTATATGCACCCTTACATCTTATTATGCATGCAAAGTGTATGATTATCAAGGTATGAATATGTGTTGTATAAAGGTGTTTATGTGAAAGGCTTTCTCACATTATGTACACATACATGAATGAATGAATAAGGTTTATGATAATCTAGTGAAAGTGAGTCTCTTGAAAGGTTTTCTCAATTGTATTCTAAACTAGACTATGTTATGAAAATGGTATGACTATGTGAAAGGTCATTCTCACATAATGTAGGTTCTATGATGATAGGTCATTCTCATCTTAGAAACCTTTGAGCTATATGATATGAGGGATTAAGTCCCTAAAGCCTACTTTATGAACTAATGTTAAATAAAGGCTTAAAGATGTTTAAAAATGGAGTTGGAGCTTAGCACCGAGTGAACATGAAAAATGAGAGTAGGGGCATCACGTAAGCAAGTCTGGCTTCCCACAAGAGAACCTTCACGTTTAGCAAGTCTGGGTTCCCAACATAGATGTTGTCTCATGAGATGGAAACCTCCATGCTTAGTAAGTCGAGGTTTTCTAGTAGCAATCTCCTTGTTCCGTAACTACGTGCCCCCGTAGGTATTTGTTTAGTGGATCCACTAGATAGTTATTATGTATGTAGGTCCTACTTTGGCAAGTAGTACCCTCTCTTTTCGGTGTGGGAGTAGAACACCGGATTCCATGTAGCTCACATGGTCTCTGTCGGTTATGGCAATGTCTCCCAAAAGATAAGAAATGAACTAAGATAAGAATATGAACTCTAGTCATGATTTCTTGAAGAGTTACTAAGTGTAGGTAGGACTATGGACCCTAGCATTACACAAGTGGACTCTAAGGGAGGTTATGATTAAGCTATTTATGTAATGAAGACTATGTTCTATGTACGTTAATATGAAAGAATGTAAAGGTGGACTTTACTTATGTCAAGGCATGAAGTATGTTTATGCATGTGAATTACACTTATGACTTCTTAATGGGTTTGCTTAGTATATGTGGGGGTATGGGACTCCATGTGTACATTGCACAAGTGAGCTTGTGAAGGGGTTGTGAGGGTGGTTTACCTATGATATGAACTAAATGGGTTATGACTAATGATGCAGTAAAGGAATGAGTCCTTATATGATGTTATGAAGTATGTTGGTCTTATGTCTAATGTTAAATGAAGATGCTATGACTTGTTGAATATGATGTACCTAGTCTATGGTGGCTTCCTAGGAACACTTCGTGTGAGTAGTATTATGGGATGCTACTTGCACATTGCACTAGTGTGACTTGGGGGTTGTCCTAGGTGATGGTTCCTATGTGAAGACTATGTCTTATGGTGTACTTATGACTCTGAATATATGTGGTTGCATTGATGAAGGCTATATGTAAGTTCACCTTTGGTAACCTTAAGGAGATACATTGCACCAAGTATTCCCTAAGGGTTTCTTGAAGAAAGGAGTTAAGATAAAGAGAAAGGTAATGTATTGTATCCATTGAATGTGCCTAAAATGTTATAAGTGGCTCTATGTGCTATTATGAATGGTTTCCATGTGTATGATGATGTACGTGGTTTATATTGTGCCTAATGTACTAAATGTTCTTGAAGTTTCTCTAAAAAGGCATGATAGTTTCCAACTAAATGTCCTTTTAAAAGCATGTTTTGCATGGTTATCATACTTAGTGCATCCTTGTACTAACACCATTCTTCTTCATATTTTTACACCAAGTGTAGGTCATGGTGATTAAAGGGTCTTTCCTAGAAGTGATGAGCTTGGCTTTACTATTCCCAAGTTCGGGTGTGTCCTTAAAGATTCAAGGACCTTTATATTAAAGAGTTTCCTTCAGTTCTATGTACTAGATAGTAGTTTCTTTTGTATTGTAAGGGTTGTGTCCCTCTTGTGTTGTAGTCATGTTTTAAGATGGCTACCTTGAGACGTAGTACTCCGATTTTTGTATTAAAGGTTTAAATGAGGTGACTTTTATGTGTTGTGTTATATTATGAAAAAGTTTTAAATTTTCCGTTATTTTTCTATGATAAATGCTATGACAAATGCTACGGGCTTGTATAAGACCTCCGAGAGGTCGAATACGCCGGTAACGACTAGGGGGTTCTCTCGGGTCGTTACAATCCTAGATTCAATTTTCCGTTTGAGGTGCTTCTACAATTTGGGGAAATGACTTATGATTTGAATATGCAACCAGATTTATCACGTGTTCATCCGAATTACGATATTTTGATGTTGAAGAAGTATTGGGTTAATGGTTGTTATGTGATGCAATCTGACCCAATAAAGTTATACTAAGAATTTGACATTTGAGGATGGTCCTAGAGTTATTATAAATAGACTGGTTAGAAATCCACTTGAAAGGTTGAGCCCGTCATACAAAGCAGATATTCTAAACTATTTGATACTGCCTGTACTTTGTTTCTCTTTATGTTCGAGGACGAACATGTGTTTTGTAATGACCCTTTTAGTTATTTTATATATTTTGCCCATTTTTCTAAGCTTAACCTTTTTAGTAACTTTTATAAATAATTTATGACTTGTTGGAATAAGTGGTATAATTTTTAGATTTAATAAAGAGTTATTTTATTGCTAATAATAATTAGTGAAAAAAGGAAGTAAAATAAAAAAATAAAAAAAATGGGCCAAGCCTAATAATAATAATAGAATAATACTAATAATTAAAAAAAGTAATAATGATAAAGGTAAAGTGCAGGAAAGTTGTTAGCAGAAACAGAACACCGTAGTAGGGAAAAAGAAATTACGCAATGCAAGAAAAGAAAGGGAGAAAAAAAAATGAAAAAAGGAGGAGAAATTGACATTTTAATCCCCAAGCGTTAAGGTAATGATTTTCGTCCTTTCTATTAAATTTTTACATGATTTTGAACAGTTTTTTGGGTAGAATTGTGTAAGGTTTTTTACTGAATTAGGAAAATATAATCCTAGGGTTCTTAGAATAAAATTTTGAATTGGGGGTAGAATAACGATCGATTTTAGCTGGAATTTTGCATGCGAGTTTGTTTTATCATATGGGTAAACATAATCTGAAAGAGAATTTCAGATTCGAATTTGGTGGCTCGGGATGACTTTTTTACCCAATTTTCAAGTCGAAACTAAATATAGTAAATATGGGTGTCATTAGATTTGTATTCTTATGAGGATTAGATATTTGATAGATTGGAAAGGCTTGAAAGCTTAACAAACAGGAAAGGTAAAATCTTGAAGAATTTGTGGCACGTGTTCGAATTTTGAGGTATGTTAAGACTTCCTAGACTTCGTTGAGAGACGTTTTCTAATTAAAGATTAAAAATGGAATGGAAAATGGGTAAGGGTGAAATATGGGGTTCTCGTACCAATGGTGTGACGAGCATTGGTACAAGTACCGGTGTTATTAACGGAAAAGTTTATAAGAAGTACTATAATATGATAGATTGTAATTCAAGAATGCCAAAGCATATTGGCATTAGCTGATGTATTTAGTGACTTGATTTCTTTTGTGTGGTTGTGTTTCTTTACTGAACCTGTATATTTGTGATAATTGAGGTGATTATATGTCATAGCGACGTTTTATCTATTGAGACGTTGCATCAATTTTCTATTCATATCATATTGTGTACATGTATTGACATGAAATTGAGTGTGAGCTAAGATCTAACACGTGGAGATCGTTCGGGTTGAGATCGAGTTATGATTATAATTTGGGCATATGGAGATCATCCGTGCGAGGAAGAAGTTATGATTATAGTTTGGGCATGTGTATATTGTCCGTGTGAAAATTATTGATTTTATGATAATGCGTTGAGATCATCCGCACTGACACATGGAATTCATCTGTGTCGATATATTGACCTCGCGAGTCCTCCATGGGTCATTAACTCTCTATTTATTTATGAGAAGTATCATGTATATACGATTGACAGAGTACTGACATATGAGATATATCACTTCATGGTGTCACTTTGCATTGCATTGCATCTCATTACATCATTTTTGTTTAATTATGTGCTTCATTGATGTTTGACATTACGTGACATTTGATTATTCCTATTGGATGAAAACTTGGTTGATAAGTATAATATGGACGTGTAACATTAAACAATTATTTTCTTGTATACTCCTGTCACTACTTTTTCATTGTCGATCTATCAGATATATTGGGTATACGTGGTTTCATACTAATACTACACTTGTTGCACTCTTTTGTGATGCAGATTGTATTTCAAATTTGAGGGCATTGATGAGTCCATGATTTGGACTCATTTTGGGCCTTATTTTAATAGATTTAGTGTCCTCAAATGCATCATTTTGTGCCAATAACTAATGTAAATCGTTGATTTTCAGGTATTTGGATTGAGGAACAAAGCATGGACACTAATAAGCAATAACGAACAACGGAGATGAAAGAACGAAGAAAAAAAAGCCTGATGATCGCCTAACCCATTGGGTGAGTCGCCGAATGGCCATGATCTCGCCTAAAGTTCCAGTGTGCAAAGCCCAGAAGGCGAAAATCAAGTCGGCGATAGAAAGGAGCAGTCGGCGAGTGACCGAACGGTTCCGCGATACAGTGCTAGATTGCCTAAAGTTACAGAACGTGAAGATGTTGAAGATCAAGCCAAAATGGAGAAGGAATTGACCAAAGGGCGGATCGCCGAGTGGATCGGCGATCCTGACTTATTGCGCGAATGGTCCTTCGCAGCATATTTATGGCGACTATAATACATTTTTAAATTCTTACTTTAGTATCAATTTTCATAGTATCGAATTTTATCTAGTTTTCATTTTAGAATCAGCTTGAGAACTGAGAGTTTGGAGATAATATTTCCCTTAGCTTTTAAGATTTGAAGATTTCCATTTTTGAGAAATTGGAAGTGGGTCTTTGAGATTTTTCAACCTTGACCTTTGTAAAGAAGAAATTAATCTTACCCAGTTGATGGAAACACAATTTGGTAACGATTTCTATCTTTCTATGATGTCTAGCTAAAACCCCAATGTTTGGGGTGTTATTATGTGATTATGGGCTGATTTAGCTGGTGTGTATTGTTAATTGATAGTGTAAATGCTATTTAAAGGTGATTTCATTCAGTAATTGTGGCTTAATCTAAAGGGTTGTAGTTGCAAATGCAACTCTACATTTGTGTAGTTGTCTTACACAAGAGAGAGGTTTTAAAACCAAGATTACTAATTTTTTGGTCCGTGGGTATTTGTCTGCGGGGTTGAATTTGAGAAGTTGGGTTGAGAGTAGGTACGTTGGGTCATTTGGCGAGCTGGGTCGAGCACGCCGAACCACACGGCGGTTCACCAAAGTTCCCCATCTCGACTTTAATTTCATGCTAAATGAGTAGTTTAGTTATGTAACTTTCGGCGAGAAGACTGAGGTCACCGAAAGCACTCAGTGACTCACCGAAAGTCCTTCATGATCGCCCTTTGTCTGTACCCCTGACCCTTAATTGCACTGTAAATTTCCACAGGCTATTCCTTACTCGCCGAAAGCTCTCAGCGATCCCCTGAAAGGCCCTTCCATCACCAACATGCCTAACTTTTCTGAGATTTTTGAGGCAATCCTTTCGGCGATCCCGATTTAGTTCGCCAAAGAGATTCGACGACTCGCCGACCTGTTCGGCGAGTTTGTCTGCAACTGTTTTCTGTGAATTTGTTTGAATTGTTTCTAACTCTTTTTGATGTTTTTGAAGACATGGCTAGACAAAAAGTGGCTGGGAGAAACATGCCACCCCATAATAACGCTAAAGGGATTAAAATCAATGAGGATGCAACTGCATCCAGGGGTAAAGCCACCAAACTTCCCACAACTGGTGGGAAAGGCAAGGGAAAAAAAAAAGGCACCTGCATCAATGGAGGCCAGCTCCGACAGTGACAGGATCTACGCTACTCACCTCACTACTTCTGAGAGTGAGGGTGAGCACCAGGAGCAGCATGCTACAGTTTCAGAGCCTGAAAATGAACTGTTTGCAGCACAGAGGGCTAAGCTGCGATAAAAAAGGATGAACGATCCTTCTAGGATCAGGATTTCTCAGCCCACCACCACTCATCTTCCAGTTACAGCACATGCAGTGGTTCTAGCACCACCAGTACAAGGTCCTCCTCCCAAGTCTAAGAATAGATTAAAGACTGAAGGGTTGAGGGCAATCATTGAGGAGAAGCGTCTATCACCTGATGGGGTCATCGATAGGTACCCTTAGATTATTAGTTGTCTGAAGCCTCATAATTTGCATATCTTTACCAACCCCCATGGCCTGTATATCCCAAATTGGTTCCGGGAGTTCTATGCTGCTTATGGGGCCCTAATACAATAGAGGAAAAAGCATGCAACAACATTTAATCCGGTTGACTATGTAGTTTTCCTAGGGGAGAGGGTGCAGTGTGATTTTACTACCATCAATGATGTCCTGGAGTGCACTATGAGACTTAAAGATGACTGCCTGTATATGATTAGGATAAATATGCAGGACAATATGAAGAAATGGTTAGCTCCGTTGATATCCGATGTCACTCCGAAGTGGTTAGAGGTAGGGGCTCCAATAGAAATGAAATCCATGAATGTAGCCGCTAGGTTCTGGTTTGGCTTCCTCAGTAGTACTATTTTGCCATCCCAGAATGAGTCAATTCTCTGCCTTGCCAAGGTAGCCTTTCTGGGCTGCATCATTATTGGGACGAGGATCAATTTGGGGATGATTATGGCACATGAGATGGTCATGAGGGCGAAGCAGCACCAGACCTCAATTTCTTTCCCGGTGTAGATCACCGAGCTATGCAGACAATCTCGGGTTTCTAGAGATGCAAAGAAGGATGTGGAATTAATTCCCACATCCTCTACTAATATATGGAGGATCGAGGTGGAGTATTTAAAGGATTAGGCAGAGAAGAAGAAGGAAGCCCCGGTGGATACATCCCCGGTTGTCGATCCTCAGACAGTACCTGCGAGGTACCTTTACCTACTCCGGCCCCTGGGCCTTTAGTTACTTCTAGTGTTGTCCTTTATGACACACCTAGTTTCTCTGTTGCTACATTGCCTTCCAGAGTTGTTGTTGTTATTGTTTCCCAAACCTCGCTCACGCAGGTTGCATTACTCTAGATGGGGCAGCTATCTCATTCTGCCGATCGTTGAGCTGCCAGACTTGAGGCCTCTATTTTGAGCATGATTCAGACAGCCCTGGCTGATGTTGTGACACCATTAAGCGCTACCATTGATGCCCTTGCGGCTAGGATAGCGGTGTGTTAGCATGGCCAAAAGGCCATCAAGGAGGTGACGGCTCTAACGGCAACTATTGATGCGCTACGAAGTGATGTGGATCAGCTGAAGTCCACCAACATGTCCATGATTTTAGGATTCTGGAGATTCTAGATGTACCAGAAATGCCTTCGGCTACCACCGAAGATGAGGTTAGAGTTGACGAGGCAGTTGATCCCGAGTCTGAGGCTGAGACGGATGAGGAGATGCTTGAGGTGGCTGAGGAGGATTCTTATGAGGGCCTTATAGAGATTGAAGAGGCCATGATCAATGCAGTTGTGCAGACCTCTTTGTCTGATATGCCTTTGGCTGATCCTAATGTGGCTGGTGGTACTTCTGAGATGACTCCGGGCACTGATGCGCATGTCTTGAGCACTACACCGAGCACTGATGCCCAGACAGATGGAGCGATTGTTTAGACAGGATTCCTCTTTACCTCCCTCTTTGTCTTACTTTCTGACTTTTGGCTCTATTATTTTTCTTGCATTTTAGGGCAAATGGTTTCTATTTGTGGTGGGGTGAGGCCCACCTTTTTTGATGAATATTTTATTTACATATTGGGTTTTTGAGCTGTAATTGTATTTTATACTATTTTTGTGCGAACAAAAATTAATGTGCGACTATGATTAGGTCAAATGAAGTTGCATAGACAATATGTGAAACTTTTGCATCTCATTGTGACTAGCCAAGTATCAAATTGAGTCTCTTATGATGAACATTGAACACTAGCAAAAGTGTGGAGTCTTGTTTTACATTGGTGCCAATGCCTTGTGTGATGAGCTTAACTTGAACTATGTGTGATGAAACCTAGAATATGCCCCGTTGGTCCGGTTGACTAAGTGATGCAATCTCTTGATACGATCTTAGGCAACTTTGAAGAGTGTGAAACATTTTGACATTATACGTCTTTTGTGGTCTACCTTGTAAGTGTGTGAACTTCGCTTGAACACCTTTTGAGCCTTAACCTTTTCTTGCAAGAAACTTGATGAAATTGTGACCTTTCTTGATCCATCACCCCAAATCCTCATGATTTGTGGTTTATGTTAATAGCCAACTTAGGTGAAAAGCCTAAGTCAAGGGTGTGGTGAAAAAAGAAAAAAAGAAGTCCCCTTGTGACCCATAATTTTGACAAAGATGGAACCCCCTCCATACAAAAATAAAAAGAGAAAAAAAGAAAAGAATGAAAAAGTTGTGGAATAAAGTTGTTCAAACGCAAAAAGAAATGGGGTGTCCAACAGTCCATGGAAGATGAATAATGGGGTGACTTGCGAGCATGAATAAAAATGATGACGAAAAGGAAAGAAAGTGTTGTACACACCACATTTCACAAGGATTACATCCATTGAGCCTAAATGTCCATACCTTTGCACTCAGCCTTGTTACAAGCCTTGAAAAGACCTATTTGAGCTTGATTGAGCTGAAACAATTGTTGGTCAGAAAATAAGGGCAAACCTATAGGTGAAATCAGGCATTGTGTTCATCTTTGTGAGTGTAAGTGTTGCATTTGATTCCGGAGTTCTAAATTGATGAACCATTGTGTGTAAATATGGAATCATTCTTTGTGTGAGGGTATTTGAGTATCTTTGATGAGCTTGAACTTGCATTTGAAGCAAGTATTGTGAACTTGAAAATCTTTGATAATCTTGAGTCACAACTTGAATCTTTGAGTGAACAATTGATCCTTGCATGAGTAAGTTTAGTCTTTTTGTGTGCATTCATGGTTGAGTTGTGTAGCACTATTTGAGACATCTATTTTGAATTGCAAACTTGAGTTTTACTTTAGGACAAGCAAATGTTTAAGTTGGGGGTGTTGATGAGTCCATGATTTGAACTCATTTAGGGCCTTATTTTAATAGATTTAGTCTCCTCAAATGTATAATTTGTACCAATAATTGATGTAAATCGTTGCTTTTACGGTATTTAGATTGAGGAACAAAGCATGGACACTAATGAGCAAAAAGGAACAAGGCAGCTAAAAGAACGAAAAATAGAAGGCCTGATGATCGCCTAAGCCATTGGGAGAGTCGTCGAATGGCGATGATCTCGCCTAAATTTGCAGTGCGCAAAGCCCTGATGGAGAAAATCAAGTTAGCGATGGAAAAGAGCAGTCGGTGTGTCGCCGAACGATTCCGAGATGCAGTGCTAGATCTCCTAAAGTTACAGAACTTGAAGATGTTGAAGATCAAATCAAAAAGGCGAAGGAATTGACTAAAGAGAAGATCACCGAGTGGATCAGTGATCCCGACTTATTGCGCCGAATGGTCCTTCCCAACATATTTTTGGCAACTATAAACACATTTTTAAATTCTTAGTTTAGTATCAATTTTCATACTATCGAATTTTATCTAGTTTTCATTTTAGAATCATCTTGAGAACGGAGAGTTTGGAGACAATATTTCCCTTAACTTTGAAGATTTCCATTTTTGAGAAATTGGAAGTGGGTTTTTGAGATTCTTCCACCTTGACCCTTGGAAAGACGAAATTAATCTTACCAATTGATGGAAATACAATTTGGTAACGATTTCTATCCTTTTATCATGTCTAGCCAAAACCCCAATTCTTGGGGTGTGATTATGTGATTATGGGTTGATTTAGCTGTTGAGTATTAGCTGTTTAGTGTAAATGTTGTTTAAAAGTTATTACATTCAGTAATTGTAGCTTAATCTAAAGGGTTGTAGTTGCAAATGCTACTCTACATTAATGTTTTTGGCTTGCTCAAGAGAGAGGTTTTAAAACCAAGATTACTGATTTGATGGTCTATGGTTATTGGGTTGTCATGGGTTCAGCTTGAGATAGTGAATCCTAAATCCTTTTCCACACATTCAGCTCGAGAGAGTGAATGGACTAAAGTAAAGGTTGTTCTTTGTTGTTGCTTATTGGTGTTCGAGAGAAACCAATTTGATTCGGGGTAAATTGTTCGAGAGAAAGTTTACCCCCACTAAAGTCTAGCTTATTCACTGATTTTCAACTATTTACTATCAATTGCAATTACCCATTTGTCTACCTTAGCCCATAATCCAATCACATACCAAGAACCCGTCTCTTGACTTGTTATTTTCGTGTTATTTGCTATTGTAGTTGATAATTACAATCAAACCCCCTTGTTATTTGACACTTGTGTCACCCCCAAACTTGAACTATGCTTTTATTTGTAAATGTTTTTACCTATGATTGACTTGAACATATTCATGATTTTCTATTGATTCTCAAATATGTACCACTCCCTGTGGGATTCGACCCCAACTCACTTAGTTGGGTTATCTTACTGACTAATGATTGTTGGCACTTAGTATTGGATGAAGTGTCTTGATATGTGAAGTCATGCATTTCTGTGAGCTTGAGTTTGAGTTTGGATTATCTAGCAGTTGCGGTGAGCTGCTTTGATATTCTGCGGCCTATACCTTCATCTATCGTTATTTATTTAGGTTTTGGTTGTATTTTGATAGGATATTTCTTATGTTTAGACTTGTTAAATAATTAGAGATTGTTATTGACTTTAGAAGCTCTTGTACTTATGACACTAAATCTTGGGATGGTATTTTAGGTTTCTGCATTTCATACTTGTAAATAACTTAGTGTTTTGATATTATGTTGTCTCTTATCTGTCTACTTTAATTATTGAATTGAATTGGTAAAAGTATTGGGTTGTCTTACCTATCGGTTGGGAACATAGGTGCCATCACGATTTGTGTTTTTGGATTGTGACAAAAATGTAGATCTTGTTCTACATATTTTTATTATTTCATTGTAAAGGCAAGTTTTAAAATTAGGTATCATAATTAAAAAAAAATTATGGCCACCGTAATTGATAATATTTTAAAAAGTGCTTGAACGCGAGACCTAGTATTTTGTGGCCTATTATACTATTGGTTGAGGGGTAAGATAGTGGATTCAAGTTTTACTTTACTAAAAGTATAAGACATCAAGTTATAAGTTTTGGTGCACCATGATGACAAGAAGTTGGGTTCAAGTCCCATCGATTTACTGCCAACAACATCTTTATATGGGTAAGACGTTGGATTTTAAGTCCTAATGCACCATAATGATAATATGATGATGACTAAGGCAAAATGATTAACTTTTGGTGAAAAGTCATGAAATATGCTCAATTAATTTCTTCATTCTCTTATGTGAATGTGGTAGCAGTGTATAATATGTCCAAAAGATGACAAGTGATTTAATGTATGAATATGGGCGTGCTAAAATGTTAATAGTCCTCATTGTGGTAATTAAAATGAAGAATAGTATGGGTTCTTAAGATGGTCCTTCAAAAGATGAAGGTAATATTTGTCATCAAAGTGGTGTGAAAGGTTATTGGGCAAATTGTTGGTGGTGCAATCCAAGTTGAAAAGTTTGAAAATCCTTGAGCAAAATAAACGATTACAAAGTGATGGTACATTTTTAGTACATTTGACCTTTTAAAGTGATGTTGAGGTGGGTCACATAAATTTGATAATATCAAAGCATGACAATGAGTTTCTAAGAAAAACTTATGGAGCATGTACAAATGGTTATGGTTCATTTCTTGAAGAAAATGTGACATGTATTTGTATGGATAGACATGTTCATGTATCGTTGGACAAAACTTACATCTCACTTCAACGGGAGGTTGAGAGATTGAAAAGATATATTTTGACATAAATGGTCATTTAGTCATATACTTTGAGTACTACACAAATATTGTGGTATGTTAATTATGAACTATTGAAGGATAAAAGAAAGAAATAATTCTTTCCTATAAAGGTTGTGGTCATGATCAAAATAAATATTGTTGTTTGGCAACACAAATTTGTCATTGGTTGTCAAGAAATAAGTCTTGAATGTAATAATTTTAACTATTACATTAATAATAATTTTCTCCTTGAATGAGATGGTCACCATAAGAATGGTATTGTGAAATTTGTGGAAGTACACAAAATTAATTAAGAGTTTCAGAAGGACTAATTTGTTACTATCCAAAAAATGAAATAGTTCATAATCTTGAGGTTGTACTAAGTCTCAAAAGAAACTTTTAAAGTTTCGGAGGAATTGAATTTTTTTTAATATATTGAGACTGTAAATTATTGAAAGATTAAATATCTTCATCTTACTACAATCAAAGCGAGTTATGAATATTTACATAAAATATTACCCGTCTTTCTCATGTTTGTGGAATAAAATTTTGGGTATGATGAAGGAATCACATGCAAAAGTAAACTAGAAATTACAAGAATATATCAGTTGGCATAACTGGTTAGTCATTCCGGTTTAAATGTGATGCAAAAGAAATTGAGAATTCACGTGGCCATATGTTTGAAGATATAACAGATTCTTCAAGAATTCTCTTATGTTGTTTGTTATCGTGATAAAATAATCATTGTACCAACTAAAGTTGGGATTGTATCCACTGAAATTATTTTGGAACATATAAAAAGGCGAATATGATCCCGTTCACCTGTCATGTGGACCTCTTACTATTATGATTTAATAGATTCATCTATGGTATGGTCACACGTACATTTGTATCAACTTTCAAATTTGTTTTTGTAAGGTTGTTTGCTTGAATTGTTAAATTAAGAGCACAGTTCCAAACTATAAAATTATGTTTGATAATGTTGGTTGGTTTACCAGAAATTGTGTGCCTCCAATTATAGCTAGACCATTAATTAGGAGAACAAATCTCTCAAATAAAATTTGGTATGAGATGAGTTTATTTAACATGAACTCATCAATCCAATAAGGTTCACCCATCATAATTGATTCAGGGTTAGAAACCAAATAATTTCCATCTAAAAATTTAATGTGTGCACATATGATTTTATTTCTCCACCATGCACAAAGATGGATCTTCAAATGAGGCTAGGTGTAATTATTAGATTTCCTAACATTATGGGAAGATATGTTTAGCAGCTAAATATTATGTGTGGGGTGAATAATCTAGATCCTCGTTAAAAAAATGTGAACTTTAAGTTCAAGAGATAATTCATTTGCAAAATTGATGAGTCCGAGATTTGAACTCATTTAGGGCTTTATTTGTATAGATTTAGTGCCCTTAAATGCTTATTTTGTTCTAATAACTTATGTAAAACCCTTGATTTCAAGGTACACGGATCGAGGAACAAAGCAAGGACACTAATTTGCAGAAAGGAACAAAGCGAGCTGAAAGAACGAAGAAAAGCAAGCCTGGTGGTCGCCTAATCCACTTCGCGAGTTACCGAATGGCTATTTCACTACAAAAAATTCAGGTTTTAGCGACAAACGAAATTCGTTGCCAAACCACCTAAATCCATTGCTAAAGGGCTTTAGCGACGAATTAGCGACAAAATTTCATCCGTCGCTAAAATGCTCGTAGCTAAGCCTTTAGCGACGAAATTTGTTGTCCGTCGCTAACTCTAGCAACGGATTATCGACATATAATTCCATCGCTACCTTTAGTGATGACCTTTGTCATAACTATTTCATACAAAATTTGTCGCTAATTTGGTTGTTGATTTCGTCACAAAAAATTGTTGGCTTCAGAATTTTTGTAGCTATATTCCATCGCAAATATACACAATTATTATAGAATTGTCACGTTTTTTTCTTTCATATTAATATATATTTATTCAAAATCCATATAGATTGTACTAAATTAGAAGAAGTGATATTCAATAAGCATTACAACAATCTAATTTTATATAAATAGCAATTTCAAGACTAAATAGTCAATCCAAGAATACATAAATGCTAAAGAATCAACGTTCATAATTGTTCTTCAACCAATAGAATAGTATTTTAAAGACAACTAACAAATGCCATGCTCAACAGATCATTATCAGAACCAGAAGTAGGACCAAGGCCTTAATAGTGGTTTCCTTGAGAACCAAGACCATAATATTCTCCTTATCTTTCTTACCACAGTCTCATAATGCACTTGAGCTACAACATCCATCTTATCCTACATTCTACTGCAATTGTTGTGATCACTATTTCTCCAACAATTCTTGAGCTCCATCTATCCTGGAAACGAAAATAAATAAAAGGCTTTACACATACAATTTATCCAATAAATAAATTTGAATATGTCATCTATAAGGTTAATAAGATCACATAAAGATTTTTACCTATGTGCACAATTGAGATTGGTCACCAAGTGCAAAGAGATTTTCAACCATTT
>JAJOOH010000611.1:0-40525 GCA_029582605.1 Solanum gracilifrons
CCCCCCCCCCCCCCCCCCCCCCCCCCCCCCCCCCCCCCCCCCCCCCCCCCCCCCCCCCCCCCCCCCAAAAGAAGGAGAGGTGGTAGAGTGGGGTAAAAAATTGTTTTAAATTTTATTAGAAAATGAAATTCTTTTTTAAGGGATACTGATACTTTAATCTTTAATTTTTTTACTAACACTAATAGTTTATTCTTTAATTTTTATTATGGTGAGATGTTTTATCCATGTCACGATCTGAGCCTACACCCTGGACATGATCAACACTCGAGAACCATTTCTGATCCTCTAGCGAACCCTTGACCTGACTAACTATGACTCACATGACTCTTAAAGATACGCAGAAGCCTAAATAGATGAGCATTTAGGCATTCAAAGGAAAATTTTAAAACACAGTCTTGAAAGACTTAACATAATTCATAAGTTAAATAAACATCCTGAGAAACAATGGAAAACATCTAATTTTGTCAGTCTATGAAGCCTATAACTGTTTCAACATAGATGTCGGGACAAGACCCACGACACCTCAAATACTACTAAAAACTAAATGGAGTTTGAGTCCCCTAAAAGCAAGGATGTCTTACCAAATATTGTCTACGAGTGTAAGATGATCTCAATGAAGAGCCAATTAATGATCATGAACACCTGTATATGCATCATAAAAGATGCAGGTCGAATGACATCAGTACATTGAATGTACGAGTATGTAATATGGTTGAATAAAACAGTAACTGAACTGAATGACTGAAAGCAACTCAACTGAATCAATACATGAACATGAAGTGTAAACCATTTAAGCTTTACAATAAGATATGCAATAAAAGCAATATGAAAATAATATCCTTTAATTGTGGGTAGTTTCTCTAACTGACAACCATTACCATGAGCCTAGCAATGATAAAACGTTTCACCCATGTTGCAAGGGCCATCCTATACTTTTTCGGGGGAAAGGATGATAAGGTAGTGTAACTATGGATCCATCTAATAGGCCTTTTCAGAGGCAATGAGGAGTCGCATGACGAATCAATGCTATCCAATCCTACGCTGGCTACGTAGTTTTATGGGGCATTTGAGTTATAAAAGACTCTAACCCAATTTGATGCTCGATACTACTCCCAAAATAATTTTAAAATATCGATAGTGCTCAATTCACCCTTTGCTAAGAAAGAGACTATTTCTTTAGTAAAGTACTTTTAAAAAACAAAACTCATACTTATATTTAAACGTATTCTTATGGACTTATCTTTCAACCCCAAGATTGATATGCATAGCAACTGAAAACTGTTATATATTTTTTTCTTCTGAAAATAGAGTCCGTAAACTTTTCATGTAAACTCACTTTAGTTTTGAATGCACTTAGACACGTGATTAGGACATGTAGGGATTTTCAAAGGTGAATAGAGCTTATAGGAGCTAGTATAGAGAAGGAAAATGTGGGCACAACTTAAAGGAACAGGTGTCGCATGAAACAAAGAAAAGAATCGACCCAACAAACCTTGGTGTATTGCTGGCGCAAGGCGCCAGACCCTGAACTTCAGAAGTCAGGCCTTGGCGCACTGCTGGCACGTCACCCCAGGGCCTGAACTTTTAAAGTCAGGCATTGGCGTACTGCTAGCGTGTAACACCTCGGTAATTGAAAGAACTAGAATTAGAAAGAGACCATTTTTGGAAATATTAAATTTGGAAATATTGGCAAGTTATGCTAAGTATGAGTTTTGGGTCAACTTCAAATGACCATACCTCTCAGTACAAGATGATTTAGGTGTGCCATAAGATATCAAATGAAAGTTCTTTGAATTATCTTTTCAATGCCACTGAGTTCGCTAATTTTTGAGCTCATATGAGAGAGATATGCCCGTTCGAAGTTGGGTTGTCCAGTTAAGAAAAGTTACCCGAATTTAAGAGAGGTATTTTGGTGTTTTCCCTACCTAATTAGTTTAATTTAATTTTAGTAATTTAATTGGGGTATAAACTGATTTGGGTTAGTTTATGCATTTCAAAATTTTGCTAGGGCTTTGAGAGAAGAGAAAAGAGGAGAAAAGCCAAGGTTCGTCGCGTTCTTGAGTTTGGCTTGCGGATTTCACCAAGGGTTAATCCCTACGAGGTATATGAGATCACATAGCGTTGGGTTCGTTCACCCACTCTCCAATCATGATTTGATTCATCATATTTATGTTCTTGAAAGTAGAGTAATTGAGTTCTTGATGAATTTTGTTAAAGTTTTTATTGGGATCTTGATTGTTGAGGTTTTGAGTTAATTGCATGAAATTTGAGGTTGTTTTTAGTAAATTCTTGTGCACTTTGTTTGGGTATTCAAATCTAAGCGTTTGGGGAATGAACCAATCGAATCTAGACGAATTAGAGTCGAAAACGAACAAGAAAAATTGTGGGTTTTCTGGGCAGGGGGCTGGTGCACCGCGCCACTCAGTGCACCAGCAGGAAGTGTCTATAGTTTGGCCTATGGGGTGCTGCGCCACTCAGTGTGCCCCAAGCCAGTTTCTGTAGTTAGGGCTCTGGCGCCCTGCGTCACTCAGTAAGCCAAGTCCTCTACCCTTTCCCTCTTCTTTCCGTTTGAGTTCCCTCCAATCGTACCTATGTTTTCTTGTCGTTTTATACACTCTAAGGTACGTTTAAACATCGATAGATTATCTATAACATGAGATCATAACCCTTGAATCCATAATTCAAGGTAGAGCTAAGAGTCAAGTCAAGAGAGTTCATAGAGTCTTTTCAAAAGTCTTTTACATATACTTTAAACTTGTTTTAAGACTTAAGCTTTGAGTTGAATAAGAGTAAAGAGTGAAGTTCATTTTCTTCAAAAGAGTATATGGGAACTAAGGATTCCCAAAGAGTAAATGTTTTCACATTTAAGCAAGAGAGGAAACACCGATTTCCAAGCGAGATTTTGAGCTAGTTTTTGAGTAATTATCCCAAACCACATAAAGAGTTATGTTTTTAAACACATGAGCTAGTTACATTTTGGGAGTAGTAATGAGCACCGATTTAGGGACAAGTTGAGTTCAGATAACTCAAGGTCTCCATAAACTGTATAGCCAACATGGGTAGAAAAGCGTCATACTTTTTAGATGATTCCTTATTTTTTAGCATAGACTAGTGGATCCACTTAGTAGTTAGGTTTTATAACCCCGGCAAGGTATAGGACGACCCTGGCAGCGTGAGGCAAAATGTTGTATCATCACATAGCTCATAGTGATGGTTGTCGCTTAGAGAAACTCCCACAGAGATATTTTGTATTCTTATATACACAGAGTTATTTATATTTTCATATACAAACTGAGTTATTGTTGTATTTTTCAATACACAGAGTTGTTATCCACATGTTTTAAAGCTTTTCTTTATATTGCATTTATATTACTGCTTTATATTGAAATGGGTTGAGTTGAGTTGAGATCAGGCGAGTTCTTTCAGTTCCTTTTCAAGCTTATGTCTTGTTTTAGAATTCCCCCTCGCATGATCGTACATTCAATGTACTGATGCCATTTGGCCTGCATCTTTTATGATGCAGATACAAGTAATCAGGATCAGCATCTAGTGCTCATTAATCCAGTTGAGCTTCAGAGTTGTTGGTGAGCCTCATTGCTTCCGGAGGATCCCTTTTATTGCTTATTCATTTTAGTTTATTAGGATGTCGTGGGTCTTGTTTAGACGTCCATCTCAGATATTAAAGGCTTCATAGACAGTTAGTTATTGTTAGTTCGTGAGTATTTTCCATTTTCAATTGTTATGTTGAGACTTGATTTGCCACTTTGGCTAGTTGAATGTTTATTTCAAAAACATTCTAAGTTATCTATTGAGTTGCAGTTTACTTTTTTTAAGTGCTTTTATCATGAGTAAGTCTTCCGCTATGAGTTAAGTTAGGCCAAGGATTCGCATGGGGCCAGCAATGGTTCTCGAGTTTTAGTCCCGCCCAGGGTATAGGCTCGAGGCATGACAATGGCGCATCCCCCTAGGGCCTGAACTCCTGAAGTCAAACCTTGGTGTTATCATGGTGCGCCGCCCCAGGGCCTTCCCGAGCACCCCGATGAAGTTTCAAGCTTAAATTAGGACCCCAACTTAGTTTAGAATTGAGAAATTTCTCGTAAACTCTTCTTGATTCTCAAAACCAACATGATTACATGAGAAATTTCATACAATCTCTTTGAAAACATAACTTTTACCAAAGATTCACAACACAAAAGAATCAAATCCTCCATTGTTAAAAAGTTGAACGAAAAATCAAGAACTACGAATGAATCCTTTAGATATAACGATTTCTTGACTAAATTGAGATGTAGGGCGTGAGGACGAACAAGTCCAACATTGTGAGAAGCCTTACATACCTGGAAAGAACAATGTTCTTGGTGAAAATCAACAAATATTAAAGAACGCTCGAAACCCAACTTTTCTCCTCTTGAAACCTTGCTCTAATTTCTCTAAGTGCTAAAGAACGTGACACAATGGTTTTACATAATATTAGACCCTTAATTGGGTGAAGAAAAACTTGTCTAGGCTTAGAAGGAAAAAAGGAAAAGACCAAACTACCCAATTTATGTTTTACATAAGATTAGACCCTTAAATGTTTTAAATGCTCATTTATTGAAGCTTTTGTGTATCCTATTTATGTACCATAGTTAGCCTAACCAAGGATTCGCTTGGGATCAACAATGATCTCTGAGTGTCGGTCACCTTTAGGGTGTAGGCTCAAAGCGTGACAATGAAAACAAATGTAATGATAATGCAGAAAGGGGAGTGGCATTGGTGTCACCCGGACTGAGGATACAACTCAATTTTACGCGTACAATTAATTTAATTTGACCTGAGTATGCTCGAGATATGTTAGTCATTTATTACAGATTATATAGTAATTAATACTTTCAACTAAAATTGTAATAGTTACATCCTATAAATCCCACACTTTTGCTCACCTTAAAAATTCATCAAACATTTATCTATTATAATTATTATACTATGAAGAAAAGTTTCTTCTACAATTTTCTTCCATCAAAAGCTAAAGAAGAGGCCTGCAGAGAAAGAACCACCCTATGGATAGTGACTCGTCACTTAGTAGAAATACGAGATATCTATCCAGCTCCGATCATAGACCTACAAAATCCATGAACGATTAAAAAGATGATAACACATTATGAGACGGTCGTCGGAAAGCTTGTTTTGCCGTTTGCCATGGCTTTCGAGCATGTTTTTTGATACTGTACGTTGGACACCATCAGACTTGTAACGTCTGGACATAGGAAGAATATTAATTTATGGGATGTTACTAAAGAGAACAACCCTTAAAATTATCAGAATGAAGGGATTTTTGTTGAGATGTTGCCTAATGGGAACTATGCACTCGTTTGTGTGGATCTATTTTGGAATTGTGGGTTGCGCGTCAATGATGAGGTTGGACTGTATTGGGATCCTAGGTTTTCGTATTTTAATTTCAAGTTAATTCACAAGGTTCATGTTTGATGAAATTTTGTGATGATCTTTGAAAGAAAATTGAAAGGTAGTTATACTATTAAAATAGCAATATTAAATTTACTAGTTTTTTTCCTGATTATTGTTGTGGAATATCAGGTTACTCCTTCATTTAAAATAGTAATTTTGGTTCTTGCATAATTACTTAATTCCTTTTACGGTCCTTGTAATATTTAGCATAGCACAATAAATCTTCAATTAAATAAAGTAAGTGAATTTGATCCAATTTTAATATTAACATTGCAGTTATGCTGTCTCAATTCATTCATTTTATAATTAATTCTCCCAAGCGGCCATTCTTGATTTGGAAAGCATCCTAAAGGGACAGAAACAATGCTAGTTGGACCTTCAATGGAAGCTCAGTTGGCGATGAACACAATAGCTTTCGACATGAACCTTGGATCACTCCAATCATTGGAGGCCCAACTACCCTTTCCTAAAACTAATTCTTGATTCCAAAAATTTCATGTAAAGTAATTTTTTAAATGAGTGAAGTGAATTTTTAAAGACACGTGAATTTTAGGAATGTTAAATTGGAATAAGTGGCGGATTACTTAGCTAAATTGACAGTGTCTCGTGGAGTTGAAACCGTTTACTCTTTTCAATATCATCTTCCAATTAGGGAGGTTAAATATTTAATTCAACTAGATAAATGACAAATTCATGCTATAGAAAATGATATGAGAAATTTAATTTTGTGGTAAGTTAAAGTTTGTACATGCACGCTAGGAAGAAAAGATATTGTATAGGCTAATCATTTCTTTTATATGCATTATTGTCATGAAGAATCAATTTTTTTGTTCGCTATATAGGCAAGCGTCAAATTACTTGTAAGGATTTTGAAATTGAATACTGAAAAACAGTTTATATGTTTAGTAAATTTAGCGATAATTAATTGACCATGAAAATTCATTTTTCTTCGAATTGTCCTATGAAATGTCATGTCCGTTGTTTTCGTACTCATTTTCGAAATAGGGCTCTGGAAAGTCCAGTTGTATTGCCCTGCTAGGTATATCTATTTTCTTGAATTGATGTTTTGCATAAGTTATTAAATCTGTCAAATTAACACCTAAATACCATTCCCAAGACGAAACCCCCAACTAACACTCTATTTAATTTTGTCGTTGGCCCCTTTTTCATTTAAAGATATTTCTATACTTATATTTTACAAAAAGAGGCAAAAAATGCTACTCAATTATTGGAAATGCACCGTGGAAGTTTATTCAGTGCACACAAAGTGTTCATCCGAAGGACATATGTATACTAGCTACAGATTATCATTGAGTTAAAAAAAATTATCGAAATTAGGATAAAAATGTCTATGTTTGCTTTTCGATCAAAAAATGCCACTTAACTATTAGAAATAGGACAAAAACACCTTCATTGTTAGTAAATTGGACCAATAATGCCCCTATCTCGGTAAGGGCATTTTAATTATTTTTGAAAAATAAAGTGCATGCTTATCAACATTCTTTTACTAAACACACAACTATTTATGAAAAAAACTACGCACCAACGGTTATTTCTAGGAACCTGATTTTTGGAGTCGTATTAGAACATAAAGTAAATAACAATTGATTTATCGTGGAAACCTTCCTTGCTCAAGGGAATAAAAAAACCACGACCTACACATCGATTTCACTAAAATTCACTAACTTCAAAGAGCAAATTTAGATTACAACTCTATAATCAAAGGGACTAACTCTAATTCATCACCTCAATAATTAAGTCAAACTATTCAATGATTAACTATAATCGAATACTCTATACTCCATGAAATCAAACCCACTTCTTGTTACAATCCTCTCTAACGATTAACTATAACCATTTTCTCTACTCTCCAAGAAGTCAAACCCACTTCTTGTTACAATTATCACAAATTCTCTTCAAGAAGTCAAACCCACTTCTTGCTCTTCAATCTAGGAATAATTACAACTCAATAATAAACATAAACAAATCAACAAAGACTAATAACCCTAGACTTTAATTACTCAGACTTCAACATTCAATAGTTCATATTCGAACACAACTCATGAACCTGGTTCCAGTGTTGCTGTGACGAAGCCTTGCAGTTTTGCTCCAATGGCTATTGCTCTCAAGATGATGACTTTCGTGGATATGCAATAGGTGTGACTTTCAATGATCTTCACGTCATATATATACTAGAGATTTTCCATACCCTAATTTATCACGAACTAGGACTCTTATTTCGAATGGGTCTTGTTTCTCTATCAAAAAATCTTTTTCTTATGAGTTTCATCCAATAAGGAAACTTTGATTGATTTTCTCCCTTAAAAGAAATTTCATCCTATAAGGAAACTTTGATTCCTCTTTGGACTTTAATTGTGCTCTTTATTTCTTTCCTTCTTTGCTCCTTTATTTCAGCTATTTTTTTGTTTCTTTGTTCACTCCTTTACTTCTGCCATTTGTAGAAGTTGTCCACATTCATGTCTGGGGACTTGGTTCACTTGATAGAGTACATATAAGAAAACAAGTAGTGATCCAAGTTCACCTTATCAATGATCAAAACTACTTATATGTTCTCCTACTTCCCAACAAATTTTTTTCATCATCATCATGTTTCAATATCATTCTATTCAATCATATAACTAGGGGTGTTCATGGTTCTATTTGGATCGGTTATTGGTTAAGACCAAAACCAAACTAATTTAGTCAGTTTTTAAATTTTAAAATCAAATCGAACGAAAATAGACCGTCGATTTGGTTGTTGTCGGTTTTTTTCTTTTTTTTTATTTTTTCGATTTGAAAGTAATAAATTTGTTCTGGGCATGCACATCTCGATGGGTACAGACACCTAATACTGAAATAATCCACATGAAAGTTACTTTGGATTTAATTAAGCAATACTATAGTTATTATTACATGAACAAAGTGATTCAGTTAAGAGAAAGTGTGATTATCTGATGTGAGGTAGAGTAGGTAAACACTAAAGTTATACATTTTGATGGACTTGGACTTAAGGTTTCAATAGTTAGGCTAAAATTTAAGTTAAAGACTTAAGTTAATTAAAATTTAACAAAATATTTATATTTTATTTATAAATAATATATATTTAATTATAAAATTTATATATATAATTTCTCGATTCGATTTGATTGTTTTTGCGTTTTTTATTAATAAAATCAAAATCAAATCAATAGTATTGATTTATGAAATTTAAAATCAAACCTAACAAAATCACACCAAATATCAATTTTTTTTAATCGATTTGGTTCAGATTGCTGTTCAGTTTGATTTTTTAACCATAACCATGAACAACCCTACATATAATTGTGTGGAACACTTGAAAAGTAATTTTCAACACTTGATGATGCTTATCAACTTTTTAATCAGCTAATCCAAATATGAGCTAATTTGACTAAACAACCATAATCTCATAGACTCAATGTTGTTAGGCTAGTGAATGATCACTGATGGCAGAAAGAGGGTTTTAAACAGAGAATATTCATGGGAAAAAGAACAAATATACTTTCAAAATGGTATGAGTATATCATTCGTTATACTATTAGTACATTCATGTCCTTATCGTCCAAATTTTAGAGCATATACACTCTTTATACTAACGATGATACATGTGTGTTAATCCTATCTGCCGACCTGAAATTTATTAAATTTCTAACAAAAATTAAAACCCCACCCAAATTAATTAAAAAGAAAGGGAAACTAAGAAAATACCCCATAAAAACAAAATAATTACAAACATATACCCCTTTACATTCATACCCTACTAAATAATTACAATATATACCCCCCCCCCCCCTCCAACTAACTTCGCTTAACTGATACTAAATCGATATCATATATTATATTGGTATCATGAAGGCTAATAACTTCGCTTAACTAATACTAAATCAGTATGTATATTGTTGTGGTATCATTAAGGTTTCTTGTTCAGAAATTACTCATTAGGCAATGATACTATAAGAGTATATGTATATTGTTGTGGTATCATTAAGGTTTCCTATTTAGAAATTACTCATTAGTCAATGATATTATATACCACAACAATATACATATACTCTTATAGTATCATTGACAAATGAGTAATTTCTGAACAAAAAACCTTAGTGATACCAATACAGTATATTATAATGATTTGGTATCAGTTAAGTGAAATTATCAGTCATAATGATACCAATACATTATATAATATTGATTTAATATCAGTTAAACAAAAATTATTGGCCTTAATGAATGAGGGGTATGGCAGTATGGGCTGTAAAAAAAAATTCTAGAGAATGTGTATTTCTTGAATTACTTTGGATTGGTATATGAACATGTAATTATTTTGAGTTTTATAGTTCATTTATATAGTTTTTCCCATACCGACCCAAATACATGATACTCACACCCAAAAATATAGCCCAAATACAGGTGTTAGAGAGGGAATTTCTCAAAAGGGTAGCAGAGAATCCACCTATGCTTCTCTCTCGCGCTGCATCAGAAATGAAACCAAAGGAATAATCATCACTTCTACAGTAGAAGTTCTACTCTTCTTCGAGCTTTAATGAATCTGTCATCGCCAACAACTCGCCACTACTTCCTTTTACTTGTCCCTCCAGCTATTCTTCTTCGTCATAAAATCCCATCATTCCACATCATTGGAAGATGATTACTACGTTGCTCAATTCAAGATATTAGACGTTTATGATCAGGAACAAGCTATAATTTCACTGTGAAAAAGCACCAGAAACGATGATGAAGCTAGTGTTTCACTGTGCACACCATGACATTTATCGGCTCTCAAGCCGCTACTAATTATAAATCTCTAAGTTGTCATGTTATGCCAATTTTTCTTCTTTTAAAATAAAAAAGTGTCCACAAATGTCTGTTGGTGGACATCAAAAAATAGTTGGCAGCTCGCAGGCTTTTTGGTTTGTCGTAAAATTTGGGTGCCCTTTTAGTGTACTTGCTTGAATAACATGCCCTTTGGACTTTGGACTCTAATTTACTCCAAGATTATAACCTAAAGAATTATAATTCGGAATAACTTAATCAGTGAATCAAAGGATCCCTATGGATAACACTTTTAATGGGTGCGCCAGTAAGCATAACTGATAAAACACCAAATAATAAAAGAAAGACGCATAAACTGTTCGAATCATTTACACCAGAAACACAACAAAGAGACTATTACATTTACTTGGTCGCGGAATAAAAATACAGAAGGAAACAAAACAAAGTTCATAACCTTATAAGGTGGTGGATGGCATAAAGGGCTTCACCAATCTTTGAGCAACTCACCAGCTACATCTTTATAGCTAACTTTCTTTTTCTTTTTAGGACTGGGATTAGTATCTGCCTCTGGCTTGTCGTCTTTTACAAGAGGATCCACGCTTCTTGTTGGCATACTATCCAAGTGGGGTATCATATGCAGTAGCATAGCTTGGACTGGATCAACAGGGTCTTCCAGCTCATCCACCTTGTCTTTGCCCCTGACAATATTTCCACTTCCGTATGAAGTTTCGTGAGCTTCGTCCAATCTTTCACCGATCACACTGCATTCAGCAGTCCCTGGTGGAAGTGTTTTACGATCATCAGGTGACAATTCCAGATCTTGTACATCATCCTCATTCTGAATTCCTGAGCTACGTACTGCAATAGTTTCATGGCTCCCAATAGCCGCTTCACTCTCATAATTACGAAGATGCTCGCCTGAAGTAGCACTTTCATCAGATTCATTTCCATGAATCTTAGCACGACTACTTGTGACCTTGCGTTTAACTCTACGTGGAACGTTGATCCCCACTTTCCCTTTTGCTGTAGCACTACCAGTAGGTCTTCCTCTATCTCGTTTCCTGCCCCTCTTTGGTAGCGTGATAGCTCGGCCCTGGTCTGAAATTCCTTCTGCTTTGATTTGTCCTCCATGCTTATCAGGGGAAGATGGTCTTTTGCACTTTTCGGAATCACCTTTTAGCTTATCATGTCTACTGAGTCAGGAAAAACATGGACGCTGACTAGTTAAGTTAAACACATAATACAAATGCCGGCAAAAGAAAAGGTCATGCATGCATAAATTTACTATGCATCACTGGCTTGCTGGGCAAGATTTTCAAGCAAAGCTAGAAGTTCAAGTATGAGAAGATGGATAGGTAGAAATTACAGGACAAAAGATGAGTAATTTGGCTGCAGGCATTTATCAATTAATTGACTTTGTTGTGTTAATTTAAGGTAATTAATTGACTCTTTGTTATGGATACTTATATCCTACATTTTATTTCATTTTTGACGCATAATTTCCAGAATAAAATCTACCTACATTGACAAAAGAATCCCTCAGAAATTCCTTTGTTTAACAAAAATCTATTGCAGGGCTTGTACTATCTACGACTCAATAGTTAGTTCTCTAAGCAGTCTTCTTACATCAGCAATACCCACTGTAGTTATTTTTGGTTGTTCTCGCCCAAAACTTGTAAAGACATAACATGGATTTCCTTATAATAATACAGTTACTTCTTTCTATTCGCAGATGCAATTATCAACTGCAGTTTCCACTTAATATCATTTTCAGCAGCAACAACAACAACATACCCAGCGAAACCCACAAGTGGGGTTTGGGGAGGGTTAAATGTAGGCAACCTTACCACTACCTCATGGAGGTAGAGACGCTGTTTCCGAAGGACCCTTGGGCCTCAGCTCAAGTGAAACAGATCTCAGTATAAAGAAGAAGGAGACAATGTAGAGAATATAGCAAATAATAAGGAACAGTGCAAAAGTAGCGAAAACAACAAAAAATATAGATTCCATAAACAACAATGAGACAGGTAAAAAACAAGAACTACAATAATACAACTAGTACCATCGCAAACACCAGCCACCATGAGAAAGACCACTACACTACCTACTACCCTTCTACCCTAATGCGCTCCACACCCTCCTATCTAGGGTCATTTTCAGCACCATGAATTTATTACCATTATTAAATTTTATCAGCATTTACTATTATCATCACTATTACTCTCTACTCTGTATACAATCAAGCACTGTACTATAAAATGGAACTGGATGGAGAGAGCTTCTCTTTTACTCTTTTTACTAGTACAAATCCACTTTTGTGCAAATTGACCCTAGGGAAAAAGTAAGTAGAGGTGAGGTAATCAATCAATCATTCATAGAACTCTGATGTGATATCCCTAATTTTCAGAAATCAATAACGGATAGAATCAATAGTTAGTTTGTAGAGAACGTCTCTTGCTCCCTATTCAATAATCTGCTTGGTTTCCTGATTAAATTACTGTAGCTAGAAGAAAACCCTAATCTAGACAGATATTTTTATGCTCTCATCTATAGATGGTACATCAGGCATTATTTATCAACCACCACCCTCAAATATGGCAATTTGAAGAATATTATGTTGCAAACAGTTGAAAGTGACATCATAATTATCAGAAATGGTTTCATCTTAAACTATAAACTGAATATCTCATTCTTATCTTCATACTCCCCTTGTCCATATTTTTCACTTATTCAACTACCTATTTGACCAATTTTGGAGTTAACTTGGATCAGATTAAAGCCAAGTTTTTCAAAAACTAAAATCTTTAGATATTTAAAAACTGCATGAAATATGCTATAAATCACAATTCTACTCACATAAAGAAGACATAAGAACATAATTTAATATGGGAGAAAATGACAACATTTTAGAAGAAAGAGTCTTCCTACATATTATATAGTAGGTAAAAGGTAGTAAATTTGCATGGCAACCAAAAGAGCTTCCCCAAAGTATGGCTGTTGCATGTCATCCATGTAAGAGCAACACCACCCACCACCCTCAACACATCTAAATGGAAATTTTAAAACGTCACTCGGAATGCAAATTTGGAAGACAAAAATGAAGAATAATAATTCCAATACTAAATACTACATTAATTCCTTATCTTGGTCCATAAGAAATACACGACTCACCTCTTCTCAGAGATTGACATTTGAAAATTGCTAGGCTTAAGGCTATAACTCTCCTCAAGCAACTTCTGGTCCTCTTTAAAGGAATCCTCCAACCACCGTGCTCCAACTACATGCAGCTTTGTATTGTACAAAACATGCTTCTCTGCCTCTGAGAAACTGAACTTTAAAGATTAGGATGTTATCGAGAATAAAGAAAAAAAACATATTCCGTATCCTCATTCAGTAAACAAAAAACATCATCCTGACATCAAAAAGTATGATGGCAGACAAAAAAATTGCATGGTTCTGAATAAATTGCACAGATGACAGAACATTACTCTACCATTTAGTTTAACAGTGTCAACTTTTCATAATTGAATCAGACTTACAAGGCGTGTACATGAAATTGAAACCATGTTTTGAAATCATTGACTTGGATAGAGGTTGGTTTAAAGCTAAAATTGTGCTTGGAAATGCAATTTGGATTTCAAAAGTTATCATAAACATAAAAATCCCAGAATTAGTGAAACTATCAAAACATCCCCAAATTACCATCAAAGAGTTATGTTGCAAACAATGATATGCTTCCACAGATAAATCTTGCCGGCCGATGGAGACTGCCACAACTTGGCTGGATTGAGCAGGCGAGGCCATTTGGAGAAGGAGCTTGTTTTTGCATAAAGTAGGTTCGAGTAATTACTTTTGCAATAATTATGTGTATTTTTTTGCAAAATTTAAAATTATGAGTCAAGTTTTAAATTTTAAAAATATTGAAACTCTACCTTTTAACTGAATTTGGAATTTAAAATTCAATTTGAAAATTGAACTTTTGTTCAAAATGTCATAAACAAACACATCTCAAATCAAAACTTCAAATTTGAGTTGGATATGCAATTTTGACTTCAAATTTGAAGTCAAAATTGCATATCCAAACACCTCCTTAGAGTAAATCAGCTTTTGATATGAGATTTAGCCACTTCTCAACTATATAAGAAATATTTAAGGTTGCAGTTGTTCACATTCTAAAAAAAAAAAAATACACCTCCTTAGAGTAAATCAGCTTTTGATATGAGATTTAGCCACTTCTCAACTATATGAGAAATATTTAAGGTTGCAGTTGTTCACATTCTAAAAAAAAAAAAAACTAAAAAGAATTGGTGATGAATAAAATTTGTAGCTAAGCAGTTTAAGTTTGAACATCCGCCACTAACCAGACTAACAAGGTTTTCGGTCTGTAGATAAAATCTCCATATCTACTATTTTAGCAATGGGTTTTACATCCATCGCTAAAGAAGGAAAAGCATGATAGTAATAAATAGAAGGAAAATTCGTAATAGACAAAAATAATACGTAGCTAACTGTAGCCACGAACTTGTTCTGTTGCTAAATTTAGTGGCTAACGCAAGTTCCGTCACTAGAAGTGTTAGAAGCTAGGTGTTATCACTGAATAAGTAACTCCATGCACTACCGAACAGTGTTCACTTAAAAAGTGACAACCAAAGTGTTCCAAAGGAAAAACAGTCTGTTATTTGGAGCTCAACTTAGAAAATTCAAGATTCACTGATGAAATTGCTAAAGCAAGATCTTTAATTGAGTTCATGGCAAACACACCCATGTTGTGTTCTTTAGAGCTTAATTTAATATCGACATTATTGTATTTTGGATGTTTAGATTATAGTTTATTGCAATTTGATTGCTATTCTGCTAAATTAAAATATAGTATTTGGTACTTCTTAAATTTTTTGTACATTGTGTGCTTCAGTTCTTGCTTTTCGCTTCAAGTTCCTTGGACCTAGTCATTCTTTTGCGACTAGATACATCGCTGCTAAAATCTTAGCTACAACGGTTTTACCTATGGGTTGTGTGAGAATCTCTGTGATTGTTATAGATATCGTAGATATAGTATATAGCTTGATTAATTTTCTCCCTTGTGATTATGTATTGATTTCCTTTCTTTTATTAGGACATGTAAACCTAGTTATTTAAACTCCATTAGCTTGGGGCAACAATCAAGCTTTGTTCTCTCTCAATTTCTCTCTCTTGCTCACATGGTATTAGAGTAATAGGTGAGAAAGTAGTTTTTTCTTCCATGGCTAGCAACATTCAAGAGATGAGCTTCGCCGCCGTGCAATATTTACAATGATTGTGTCATTGTTTGAGGGGTTTGTCAACTTATGCCAGTACTGTCCACAAACTAGACCATTGATGAACCCCTCTCAGTTGTGCAACCTAGCCCAGGAAACCCACTTCCGGAAAGCTGAATGGCGGCCTTCGTCTTCGTTGGTCAGCCTCGGGCCATTCCGGTAGGGTGGACGAAGTTTCACCAATTGCGTACACCAGTGTTAATGTGCACTGAGAGAATAAGCTTAACGTCTGCTGAGAGATTTCTTAAATACACTTAATAATTGAGGATTATAATGGTTGGTTATAAAGACCTATGGTCAAAATACATTGATCTAATCCAAAATAATAGATGGACCATATTTAACTAATGCTGCAGATGGTTAATAACAAATCAATGAAATAAACCCTCAACGCATAATAATATGGATTTTCCAAGAAAAATACCAGATATAAATCTATTTTGCAACTCGGGAAAATATTACCACTGACGAGAACAGCAAAAATAAAAGAGATTGCTAACAACCAGGAAGCAGATTTTAAAGTTCCAATTCGAAAGGCAGACATCTTACTTTCTGAAAAGTAAACCAGATTTGTAACTTACCTATTTAACACTTCATTGAACTTTACATCAATCTCTGGTAGAGACATGACGACGACATGGGTAGCATGAAAAAGATTGTCACCAACTTTCCCACCACCCACAGAAATTTCAACTTTCATCCTTCTCATAGCAAGTTCCACTAAAACCTTGCAATCTGAATATTCCCTGAAACACATAGGAGAGCCATTAAACCTCAACAAAATAACCACCACATCGAAGTATTAATACCCAAGTAGAAAAGCTAATTGGACAGAGAAGATAGGAATCCTCACAGACACTGCTTTGGAATGAAAAAATAAATGCAGCAACCATGAAATCGAGCCCATTCATCCTTGGGACAGTACTTTTTCTTGTAGTACTCGACAGTTTTGGAGTCTTCTGAGTGTTCTATATTTCTCAAAAGCTGCAATAAGGAAAGAAAGAGAACGGACAGAATCAAATAAGATTGGCAGTCAGCTGCTTGCTCAATGTTTTACAGTAATGCTCCCACTGTTAAAGCTATGGACGCATATAAGATTATTTAGCAGATAACTACACCAAATTATACCAGTTTAATTTCTTCAATGCTGATGTCAGAGTAGAAAGAATCAGAATATTCATCCACTTCTGCTTCCATCTTTTTCTTTGTTGAATCAGAAAGGAAAAGAAAATACCTTCAGCAAGAAACCAAGAAAAAAGTCAAAAGAATCACAGAACACATGGAACTCCAACTAAAGGAAGAAAGAACAAGATGAGAAATACTAACGGGCAACTCACTTTGGCTGTAAAGGAAGGAGCTTCTTTTGCAGACAGCAGTCAACGAGCCAAGAGCATTGAATAACATCTCCATGAAGTTTTGCAGCTTGAAACTTGATACCTGTTATTAAGAAAAATTCTAGTGTTACCTCCAAGTTAATATTATAGTGCACCCCAATTGCTCATGGGTGTTCGCATGAACTTTCTAACTCCATGAATCTATTGGGGGAGAGAGAGAGAGAGAGAGAAACCTCTACTTTCAGCTGCTATACAATGAGTAACTGACTTATTCAAATTCATGGAGAAAGCACCCCCATGCTCGACCACCATTTTGTGCAAGGATTGAAGTGTATGATATGAAGGCACATTAGCAAAATCTGGTGTCGCTAAGGATACCTCTTATACCCAGTTAGGTGACAAATATTTCGTAAAAGAATTTACATGTTAGAATGTAACATGACTAATAGATACATAATATGCACATATAGCTGAAAGTAGAGCCCAAAAATCCAATTCATCCAACGATTTTCAAGGCAGAATAAACTTAAGAAACAACTTACACAAAATTGTCTTTGTTCTGATACAAATACAACGTAAAGTATGAACCCCATTGACCAGAACAAATCCCAAAAAAAAAAGAAAAAAAAAAGGACCAAAAATAACAAGGTAGTTCTTTTTTATTGGTAAAATTACAGGATAGATCTTACAGTTAATACCACAAAACAGCTTAGAAACCAGAGTACATTTTTCCATTGACATGATAGTTGAGGATACACAACACCATGTCAGAGAACATTGATGTTTCACCCTTGATTCGAGACACGTCAGTCAGAACAAAATGAGAAGGAACTGCAGAGACATTCTTCTTCTCTCGTTTTCTTGACGACCTAATGCTCTTTGATTCATCATCCTGCTCAACCCCATAATTGTCCTCCCTCTGTGTGGTACCATTGGTTGAATGTACCAGATCAACAAATGCTGAGACAGGAATAACAAAAAGTTCTGCTATAAGTAGAAAGTGAGAATAGAATCAAAGAATACAATGATACCAGAAAAAGTTTCAAATATAGACACCAAACATCATTGTAATAAAGCCACTAACATTGCACATCAAGACACTCATGCCAAGGCTTGTCATATCTGACTTTGTCAATACGCGGAAATCTCAAGCTGTATGGAGCAGCAAACACCTGGAAGAGCAGAAAATGAGTTCTGATAACATGAAGTTGATTTCAAACATGTCATAAGTTCACGCACCTAATGAGTAAATGATTGAATACAAAATAAATTACAGATATCAAATCCCCCAGGATGACTTCCAACTCTCATTGCTTTATATAAAAAATTAAGCATATATTGCTATGTGCTAACAAACGGAGAAGGAAGACTTCCAGTCAAGCTGCACCTCAGTTCTTATTGTTCTAATATCACTTGTAATTGAAACAATGATGGATCTGCAATGATAAACGGGAGTTAAATAAATAAAGGCATAATATATAAATGTTCCCTTTAGCTTGGCCTCATTTGGCATCTATACCCTCCAACTTTGGGTGTGCACAAGTTGGTACTTAAACTTGTATAGAGTTAAACAAGTAAACACACACATCCTACTTGGTATCCTATGTGGAATTCACATCCTACACGGCATCCTACACAACGTCCTACATGTATTATGTCACGCAGGACGTGTATGTCTACTTATTCAACTTAATACAAGTTTAAGTGCCTACTTGTGCACACCCATAGTTGAAGAGCATAGATGTTAGCTAATGTCAAGTTAAAGGGCATATTTATGTATAATACCAAATGAATAATAAGGAACAAGAAAAGCTCATATTTCAAGATTAGTCAAAGTGGACTACTTCTCTGGACTTTCAACCCACACATCGGGTCGCTCTTTTGCATTATTTGTTACTTGATAAAAGGTTGGTGGTGCCTGCTTCGGGTACTCATACTTCCTGCCAAAATAAATGTGCCAGTATCAGCAAATTATGCAACAAATTGTGATATTCTGTCTAAACTAATATGCCTAATCAGAGATCCTTGCCAGCTTTGCACAGAATATGTTATATAGATATTGAAAGTTCTCTTTCATATTTTTCACATTTTCAAAGATTTTCCAGGAAAAAAATTCTTGTGGAGATTGCTAGAATAAGATTTTATAGACTCCTACATGGAAATGGATTATAAAAGTGTTAGGGCTCAATGTAATAATATAGTCAACACAATTCAATAATACTTTTCTCCTTTATTTCTCACATGATAACAAAGTCGGGTCTATCCCAATTCATTGTTCCCTATGTTGGGACCCCCGGTCTTTTATTGTCCACGCTCCAGATGTCAAGTCTTGGAGTCCCAACGGTGGGATAATAGGTACTTGGTCTCCTTATATGGTCTTGGTCAATCCTCACCTCAAGAGTTAGCTTTTGAGATTGAGTTAGGCCCAAGAACCATTTCTATAACATGGTATTAGAGCATTGGTGTAACATCTCGTAATTCTACTCTAAAGATTCGAACCATTTGTCATAAGTGTATCGACTTGGGTTAGGTGATATACTACTTGTTCAAATATGTTGAGGTCAATTCCTAAGTGTAAGAAGTGTATTGGATGCGGTTTAGGGTCATAAGGAACCTCTAACACCAAGTTAAGTTCATTGCTTTCCTACCGACTAAATTTTCGCCATGAGTTCATGGAAGGGTCAACTTAAAACGACCATATCTCTCTGAATATGAAAAATTGTCCCACAACCCATCAAATAATGGTCAACTTCTTTCCGACGCTATCGACCGTTCGTCAATCTGAGTCCAGAGTAAAAAGTTATGACTGTTTTAATAGAGACGCTGCAAGCTGTCAGTGTGTGACGGGAAATGTGACGGTCCAGACCTGTGATGGAGCCGTCACACATGGTCGTCATAATGAGGTAGAATGCTCGATTTTCGAAGAGCTCTGACTGTCTGGGTGACAGCCCATCACCCAAGCAACGGTTTGTCACTCAGATGACGAAGAACGGTAAATTTTTCCGATTTTGGGTTTTTATGAAGCTATTTTTGTCCTAAAACCTTTGGAGAGTTACTAAATGGCCTTAAACATGTAGGAAAGTCAGTTTTCATTATTTTCAACCCTCGCATGCTCTTCTCAAAAATTTCTATGTTCAAGAACTTCAAGAAACACCAATGTTGGGGTTCATCATCCAAGGTTTTTCTTCAAGATTCATCACTAAGGTATGTAAAGCTATCTCCGCGTATGGGAATACCTTGTTCTTCTCCACAAACTATGTTTGCATGGTTTCAAAGAATCCTCCATGAATGAATTAGGGTTGGGACAAAACCTCATATTCTTGAATTGTTCTTGAATCGTCATGAAACTCCAAGAACTTTCCATGAAAGTATTTCAATTTTCTTGATAATTCTTTTACCCAGGAATTTTCTAAGATTTTCTACATGAAATTACGAATGATTATTAAAAGAAGAAATTTTTATCTTGGGAGCTACTTGAGAGCTTCTTCAATGATTTTCTACTTTTCGACGATTTCTTGATATTTTCTTGGAAATTCTTATGTTATGAACCCTAGAACTATGAGTTATGAAAGTTCCCAAATGTGAGACCTTATGATGCTATCTTATGATTCTCTAACTTTATTATTATGATATGATATGTCTCTCATGAATGCAAAGCTATGATACATGAACTATAATCTCAATGACGAAATGATATGAATGAAGTTTATAAACTATGGTCCTTATGTTATAAATATGAGTTTGTGGGCAAACCCTTGATCACATGAGCTTAAGGGAGCTAAATAGTTACCGAGAAGGCATAAGTCTAAATGACTAACACCTGAAACTACGTTTGTTGATGTAGGTTAAGGATCGTATCGTTGGTTCGGCAACTCCTTCTTTATGTCCTTGGTAAGGGCTGGTTATGGATCCACATGATATGTACACGTATGTCTCATACCGACAAGGTATGAGATGACTTAGCTAATCAGGTCGAGATCAGACTTCATGCGCTCACATGGTGGTTTATGTCAGTTACACTATTAGACCCCCATAATGAACAAAAATATGAAAAAAGAAATATCCTTAAGGTATTCTAAATGAACTCATCTCTTAGCCTTCATATTTTATGATTATGACTGTGTTAGTTACTTTTATTGATCTATAAGTATATTATGTTTTATCCCACCATACGCAGACATGAAATCAGGTTGCTTGCTAGGTTTCATATTTTCTACTATTGGTGAGCCCCTCTCTATTTTTGGGGCATAGTCTACATATTTTAGGAAGTTATGTTTTCTTTTAAGGTACACTGGCGGCCTTGTCCCAGTTGACACAACTCAATTATGCTTTAAGGCTTCATAGATAGATGAATAGTTATGTCACATTTGGACCTTTGTGTCCATTGACAATGGTAATAAATTCATATGACTTGCGTTATTAAATTTGTTTTCTTATGAAACTTGTTTCTTCAAATGCTTTCAAATGTATTCTTCCGCTCATGTTTAGATGTATGCGCATGTTCAATGCCATGTTATGGGTATGCTCGGGCAGTAATGATATCGCATGCCGGCAATGTCCAGGGTGTAGGCTCGAAGCGTAACAATTGGTGAGATAGCATGGTAGAAACCTTGTGATTCATATCCTACGGCAACGTTTGTCCCTAACAAGAGAATCATCAAGAAATATTATGGCACAATTTAGGGCACGAGTCAAACGACGGACCGATGCAAGATCAAAAGAACAACCATGGACATGAAGAAACATAATTTAGAGTGTCAAAGGATAAGAGATTAAAACTCCTTTTGCTTTTGTTTAAATTCCATCGACTAAAGTAACACCGGGGGAGAAGACGCGAATAAATAATATGACAAAGGTGATTTATCCCCAGATTAGACTATGCAACCGAGGATTTGTGGAGATATCTACTTGCCTGCTCAATATTGAAAAAGCTCGTTATACTTATTTTAAGGTAAATCTAGCGTTGGTTATCGTTGCATTTGTGCAGCCAAAGTTGGTCCAGATGACCAAGTTGACCGGCTTAAGGCTCTCCTTGTTGCCAAGGGGCATACTCAAATATTTGGACTTGACTATAGTGATACTTTCTCCTGTGGCTAAGATAACATTTGTCCGTCTCTTTCTATGGTTGTTGTCCACCATTGGCTACTTTATCAATTAGACATTAAGAGTGTTTTTCTCCATAGTGACCTTGAGGAGAAAGTTTATATGGAGTAATCACCTGGATTTTTTTTTGCTTAGGGGGAGTCTAGCAGTCTGATATGTCGATTGCATCGAATGGTTTAAACCAATCTCCTCGAACTTGGTTTGGGATTGTTTAGCACAGTAATTCAGGAGTTTGACATGACTCGCAATGAAACTGATCACTTTGTGTTTTGTCAAGATTCCTATCCAAATCTATATATTTATTTGGTGTTTTATGTTGATGATATTGTTATCACCAACAATGATTAGGATGGTATCACTAATTTAAAAAACATCTCTTTCAGCATTTTCAAACTAAAAAATATGGCAAGTTAAAGTATTTTCTAGGTATAGAGGTTGCTTAATCTAGATCATGCATTGTTATTTCACAAGGAAAGTATGCCTTAAACATTCTTGAGAAGACAGAATGATGGGATGTAGACCCATTGATAGTTCAATGGATCTGAATGCTAAATTCCTACCAAGGCAGGGAAAGTCACTCGGTGATCCTAGAAGATATAGGCGGTTGGCTGATAAGTTGAGTTATCTCAGAGTGACTAGACCTAACATTTTTTTCATGCAAGTGTTGTGAGTTAGTTACGGATTCTCCATGTGGTAGTCACTGGGATGCAACTGTTCCCATTCTAAGATATATAAAGTCAACTCCATACAAAGAATTACTCTTCTAGGATCAAGGTCATGAGCAGACCATTGAATATACAGACCATTGAATATACAGATGTCGATTCGGAAGGTGATCATTTTGATAGACGTTCTACATCTGCATATTGTGTTTTTACTAGGCAGTATTTTGGTGTCCTGGAAGAGAGAAGCAGAATGTAGTTGCTCGATCTAGTGCAGAAGCAAAATATCGAGCAATGGTCATAGCAACTTGAGAGCTAAGTTTGGATCAAAAAACTGGCTGGTCTTTGAATTAATTACATCTAAAACAAGGACGGTACATCTGACTTAAATGCACCAGCTTGAGGGAGAGTGTTAAAATAGAAACAGGATTGTATATAATCTCCTACATGAAAAAGGATTATATGTAGTGTCCACAAATAGGGCTCAGTGTAATATAGTCAACACAATACAATAATACTTTTCTCCTTTATTTCTCATAGAGATTAATGTGGTGGACAATCAGAAGTCCACTACTAGAAACACACCTATGTCTAAATCTGTATCTGTTGCAACTCAGACAGTCGCCAAAAGTAAAAACGCTATACATAATTCACAAGATAAGGTGCAACACGCAAGAAAAGCATTCTTAATAGTGCAAGAATAAAAGGTACAACAGAAAACTCAAGCTACATCAACAGAAATATTGCCTGAAATAAGGTTTTAATCGAGTTACTATGGTATTGCGTTCCTCATCAGAAACTCCAGTGCCCACTCTGCAAAAAGAAATGAACCTGCAAAAATATGCTTAAATCAGTATTCGAGTCTAAAGTATTGGAAATACACATCAGTCATCATAAATATAAATGATATAAATTCTTTTTACTAGTCTTAAAAGGCATTGAAAACTTTTCAGAAAACTGAAAAGGCTCATAACGCTATTGAATTACTTTGGAAACGAATTCAGATATAGATATGACGCTTGCCATGCTACGTTTAAAAACATCTCATAGAACTACAGTACTCTACATAAATAAAAGCCCCTTTCCTGTAATCTAAGAATAATTGAATTAGCTATCGCAGCAGGAAGATACAACACTCAGCAGGAAGAGCAGAGCTCTTGTTACTCAAGACTGACAATACATCAGTGGTGAAGTCAATATCACTGTGGAACACAAAGATTCCACAATTTAATCAATCTGGATGCACGGACTGTCCACCATTCTCCATCAATTAATGCAAGATTGACTTGAATACTCTTTTGAAATGAGCGGATAAAACACTACATGATTAATGATAAAGCTATCTATATTCATATGGACATGATCATTGATTCAAGGTTGACATGGAAAACGAGTAAACAACCAAATAAGAGTGAAATTTACAATGTGTGAACTAGAGTGACAAAATTGACAAGAAAAGAAAAAGATGAATTAGAAACCGGCATTAAACAAAGAAAATGAATAAAAACCAGCGAACATGCTCCCAGACCTCGTCAAAGAAGGTAAGCATCCAACTAAAAAATTGTAACAACCCAACCCTCGATTTTGAGCGTTTCTGGTTGAAATTGCGTTTTGAAGCTTTGAATAAAATTGTATAACCATTTTGGAACTTGTTGGGATGGTTGGGGTTGAAATCCAAGGGCTCGGGGGTGTTTCGACACTAATTCAATTGAGTGTTGCTGAAAAATTTAGAACTGGTGCAGTCACAAATGTAGAAAACTGGCCCCAAATGCGGAGATGCAACTGCAAATGAGAAGGAGGCTGTGCTGGTTGAGCACCGCAAATGCAAAGTATGACTCGCAAATGTGATGATAGTCCAGCCCATTTAATTTTGCAATTGTAATGGACACCCAGTATAAAAACTTACAGTGATGTTTCAGACGCCATTTTTGAATATAGAAACGATCCTTGCATATATTTCTTCTTAGACACATCTTGTTCTTTAAAATGCAAATGACCCTCTATTACAAATCAGCAGAGAAACATGGTCAAGTAATATTTTTTTCAAGACAGTGCAACCTTTCAGTTTAAGACTTGCTATACTTGGGAATAGCAAACAACTCAAAAATAGATTGAAACAATAGATATCTCAGCTAGAGTACATATTGGTGCTAGACAAATTGACCGAAACATTGCCACCCGACCAAACATAGTTCCAATTTGAAACATCTGGAGTTCATTTGTGGAAATAGTTTTTCCAATAACTTGTGGAAAAAAAATACTACGTACGTATTTGTTTAAGCTCTTTGAAACTTTATATGCAAACACTGTTTTTCGAAGTTCTGGTTTGCATGTGCTTTTCAAAGATGCTCTGCAAAAACTACATCATCAAAAAACTACAAATACTCAAACACATATTCAACTTCAACAGACTTGTTTTTCGAGTAAGTCTTCAAATAAGCTCCTTGCATATGCTGTCCAAAGGGTTAGCATTCAACGAAATTCTAGAAATAGTAAAATATAGAAGCACACATTACAGGGGGTATGGAGATGATTAAAAAATTGACATAACATGCTGATTCTTTCATTTACAAAACCATCAAAAACATAAATCATAAATATACCTTCTGGGATATGTATTTGGAGCCGGAGGCTCAGCAAGACCCACCAGAAATTGAGCTACCTAGTATCAATTTGAAAATATAGGGCTAAACTCATAACAAATATAAGCAAATAAGCAGGTGAACAAATTAAGTAAGCATTCGGATATAAAAAGTGTGATATTTGAAAAAAAAAAATTATTTGAAGTTAAGTTGAAAAAGTTTATTTGGAGAAGTTGTGTTTGGACATGCATTTAACTTGATAAAGAGTTGAAATTTTGTGAGTGGAGAAGATTTCACTTGAAAAACTGGCCAATACCACTAATTCAAACTTGAAACCCATTTTTTTTTAAAAAAAATCAAAATATCAGTCCAACGCATAACCAAATGCTGTTTTGAAAAAAGAATTGAGAAAAAGGAAAAAAAAAATCCATGGACAAAAACAGCTCCTAAGTAGCAGGTGGAATATTCCACCTCTCCTCCATGTCGCCCAGAACCATAGTAGCCTCCTGTTGACAATGTAAAGTTAGCCCAGGAGAATAATTGGCACAAAAGCCAAACAGAAACCTTAGGTAAGCAGTACAAACCGATAATAAGAACATCCAAATCAGAGCCAGGTCGAACATAATCAGGCTTCAACTTTAGCCATTTTCCACTCCGATCACTTGGTTCCCATTTTGAAGTTAAATCTTTCAAAACTACTCCTTCATCTCTGAAGAGTCCACCAATTATACCAATAAGGATTAACATAATCAACGGAAATAACAGTTCACATTAAATCAAACAAGAAAACACATACCATAAATAATCATCAAGGAAACCTAGCCTTCAGTCATTAAACAATATCCCCACTCCTGACATGCATATCTGTAGTTGAAACTTATAATAGGAAACTCTCGACCCCAGAAAAGCTTAATCCCTAAGGGATCGTTTGGTGTGAAGGATAACACTAAATAGTTCTGAGATTAAATTATAGTGTCACTTAATTTGTTGTTTGGTTGGCAAGTCCAAAATAACGTATTCCCGGATTAATAATTAATACTGGGATAAGTTATCCCTCGGGTAGTATAGTATTCCCGGGATAAAATAGGTAAATGACAAAGATATCCCTTTAAATATTCTTTATACATCACTTTTCACATTCATGTATATATACACTATTTTTAATACCATGTATAATAACATTCACAACCTTCACTACTTATTTTTATGATAATTCTTCATATTTTCTATTAAAAATTTACACTACATAAATCTAATTTTTATTAATGAATTCATTTGACTAATTCTTATGTTTATTTATATTTTGATTTCTCATAAATCATCTTTTACTTTAACAAATTTAAGATGAAAGCTCTATTTTTAAGCTAAATAAGAAGAAAATTTTATTTTAAATACATATGATACCATAAGGGAAATGTACACACAAAAATATTTAAGCTAAATAAGATGAAAGTTTTATTTTTAAGAATGAATAACTAAAGCTTGCAAAGAAAATATAAAAATTCAAATAAAGTGAAGGATATTTTTGTAAACAAACAACGTGCTCTTAAAATTTATGCAATGCATATTATTTTGAATACAATAAACCAAACACTCAATAAAAAATAATTTCATCATAACTTGTATTCAAACCAAACAACCCCTAAATATCCTATGTAATATCTTGTCCCGTCGTTATAAGTGAACTAATTGTGAAAAAAAAAGTCTGCCCGGGCCACTATAGCGGGATTTGGGATTCAATTGGGCCGCTATAGCGGGATAAGTCGTTGTAAATGTAGGAAAACCCCCAAAATCGTTCATAATCACCCAAGAACGTTTTAGAGAAGAGAAAGGGAGACCTAGAGCAAATTTTAATAGTCTTTCATCAGGAATCTTCGTAAATGGGGAATCCAATCCTTACTTTTTTGTAGTCGATTCCTAGGCCTTAGAGAACGTAAATGTGGCCCTAGGGGAGGGTTTGGGTTCATCCTAAGGTGGGGAAAATCCGAGTTTATGAGAATTTTAGGATGTAAAACCTTGGGTTGTTTATAATCACATTTGTTCTTGATTTATATATCATGATTCACTTATGTAACCATGAAATTGGTAGTTTTAGGTGAATTAATGGTGGGAATACCCTGGTTTGGGTGGAATAATCATGAGGTTTGCCTAGGGTTTGGAATTTGGATATAATTCGAGAATATTTAGGCTTGTTATGATGCATTTTGTATTTGTGTTGTTATTTTAGACCCAAAACAAGCTATGTTTCACAAAAGGAATCAAGGTCTATGATGCAACAGTTGCTTGGTGCCCTAGTAGGCTAGGTTTTCTTATCTGAATAGTTAGACCTGTATTCTATTTCAAAATATTCATCTAGATGGACGGGAGATTTCATACATAGGTTTTCGGACACGAAGTCTGGATGGCAGCTAAAAGTTGTTTATTATTGTTAAGGCGGGAAAAGATAATGACTAAGGGTTGAGTTCTCTAGTTCTTGATTGTTAACCTTGAGTTTTCTTGATGGGGTGGTCTGCTAGTAGTTGTAAGATTAAATGCTATGAAATTGTTGGGTAATAGCCATTTCTGGAACTTGGGGTAATCAAGGGGAACTTTACAAACGGGAAGAGTATTAATTCATGAGATTATAGGGAGGTAATTTCCGAGAACGAATGTGTACTCAAAAAAGGGGTCCAGTATTGGGCTATTGATATATATAGGTGTATATATGTATGTGTGTGTTCATGTTGATTGTTCCATGTGAAATGCTTGTGTAATGCATGTTCAGGAAATAAAAGGTGAATGTTAAATGACTTCATGTTGATAATCTCATACAATGAGCCTGTTTAATTTACTTATAGTTTCAAGTGTGGTTGTTCATTGTGATTGTGCGTGTTGTTTGTGATTGTTGGTTGGCTCGAGTACCACAGTGGAACATGTTTACTAACGGTTGGCTCGGATAGCACGATGGTACACTTAACAGTTTATGTGTGGATTCCATGAGAGAACCAAATTTACTTCCTTGTAATTAGATGGCTACATGTTGGTCCATGAGTGGTCGAGCTTGTGTTTAAATGTTGGGATAGTTCTTGTGTAGAACAGGTTTGCATGTTAAACACTGTGGATGATGTTTAGTGATGATGGATCGGAGTTACTTGAAAGATGTGATGAATTAGGTATGGCTTGTTATGTTGGTCATGTTTATTATGCATATCAACTCAGGGTGAAGATTGGGAGTCTGGGCTATGTTATATTTGTGATTATAATTGTATGTTATTTGTTTTGTTAACTAGGTTACATTGATGGTCGGGGGTCTTGTGCTTAGTTAAACTGTTGGGACTGGTTATGGTTGTTCAGTTTTTAGAACATATTTGATAAGGGGATTTGAGTCAAGGTTGGCTTAGTAAGAGTCTAGCATGTGGTTTACTAAAATGGGTCAAGGGCTAGGGTGTTGACATGAGAACTTAGGAAGATTAGTAGGTTGGTTAAAAGAGCAGTAATAGTCTGGTCTCCGGGGAATCTCTATGTGATAGAAGGGTTAGGTTATGATCTGATATGAGGATGGAATGGCTAGATGGTGGAGTTGGCAGCGGAAGGAGGTAGGTGACTTGAGATAGAGCATATGGATTCCAAGGAATACTACTTGTGGTAAGAGTGGTGATTGAAGGGTCGGGGCCTTAATTTATCTTCAAGTTGCATGTTTCTTCAGATTAATTACATGATGTTATGTGTGAAATTTGGTCAACCGATGATGCCTATCAATACGTGTTGTTTGTATTGATACTACTCTTGTTGTGCTGCTTGGCATAGTCTAGTTGAAAGATTCAGTAATGTTTCACAGGTGAAGACGAAGATGATCTCTGACAGCTTCTACTCTTCTTATGATGGGAGTTGTGTCTAATTTCTTTCATAAATTGTACTCTTTAGAAGCTCTTGTACCTATTTAGACTAGTTCCTTTGGAGGGGGGGTTAGTGTATTTTCTTTACAAAGGTATTTTAATTATTTGACAAATTGTGAGTATTTCAATATATAAATAAGTTGTTTAGTTTAATTTTGATTTATTTCCACATGGCCTAATTTAAATTGGGTGAAAGGGTTCTCCTATCTAGGTGTTAAAGCAGGTGCTCGCACGGCCTAGTGGGTTGGGTCACGACATTCTTTCACAAAAGAGGGAGAGAGAGAGGAGGAAAGTTGAGTCCCAAATCAAAAACAATTGGGGGTTGTTTGGTAGGGTGCATAAGAATAATGCTAAAGAGAGGGCATCATTAATGCTTGCATTAGTAATGATTGTATTAGTTATGCTTGCATTAGTTATGCAGAGATTATTTTTTATGCATTGTTTGGCTTGGTATATTAAAAATAACATGCATTGCATAATTTCTAAAAGTATATTTATTTACAAAAAAAACCTCCATAAATATAGTGGAAAAGATGTAGAAAAAGTTTTGAGGGGCTATTGTGTAAACTATGCCAACACATGTATTAAAAACCTTGCATCACTAATACCATGGACTTCCATGTATTAGTAATACACACTTCTATACATAATAGAGTGTATAATTAATGTTAATACAAGCATTAGTTATACATAGGCTAAAAAAGTGTACCAAACAAGGTACTACTAATGCAAGCTAATGCATGTGTGTATATATATATACAGAAAGCGAAACAAAGAACAAAATGGAATGCTAAAAATATCCACTTCAAATCTCTTCTTTATACCACAAAATGTAATATAAAAATCTTGTTGTGGGATTCAAGAGAGTTAGAACAGATGAACACGAAACAAACCTGTTCTCAACAGTTCCTTTAAAGAATTTATCGACATCGTCAACACTACGAGCAATGATCGACCAACATGGCTCCCCTGTTAAACAGGCAACAAATAAGTAAAAGAGAACTCAACTAAAGCAAAGAATATCCATGCAACTCACAATTGCAATTGGTTAGAAGTAAATGTGAGAAATATAGGAGAATGTATTATTTAATTATACATCTACATTATTACATTGAGCCTATGATAGACACTACATTCTAATCTTTTCCCATGTAAGATACTATATACAAATCCTATACATATTCTAACACTCCCATTCAAGTTGGTGCATACAAGTCATATGCATTGAGCTTGTTATAGATGTAACTAATACGAGGACCAGTAAGGGACCTAGTGAAAATATCTGCAAGCTGGTCATTTGACTTCATGAATTTTGTAAAAATATCTCTAGAGAGTATCTTTTCTGACAAAGTGAGCAACAATCTCAATGTGCTTAGTCCTCTCTTGAAATACATAATTTGATGAAATATGATGGGGCCCTTGATTATCATACACAAGTTTCATCTAAAACTATTTTCTCCATATTTTAGTTCTTTGAGCAACTATTTAATCCAAACTAGCTTACAAGTTGCTATAGACATTGCTCAATATTTTGCTTTTGCACAAGATAGAGCAACCACACTCTGTTTCTTACTCTTCCAGGACACCAAATTACCTCCAACTAACACATAATATCTAATGTAGAACGTCTACCGGAAGGTGATCCTACCCAATCAGCATCTTTATATCGAACGATTTACTCATTGCTCCGATCCTCGAAGAGTAGTCCTTCATTTGGAGCTGACTTTGTATATTAGAAACTGTTGACAATTGCATCCCAATGACAATTGCATCCCAATCCATAAACTGACCTACAACACCCATAGGAAACGAAATATCACGTGCTGGCACTATGAGATAATTCAACATACCAATCAACTGACTACATCGTCCTAGATCACTAGGTGGCTCCCCCTATTGTGGCTGGAGTTTAGCATTCGGATCCATAGAAGTGTAAATGGATCTACATCTCATCATTCATGTCTCCTTAAGAATGTCTAAGGCATACTTGCGTAAAGAATGGATCTTGGGCCTAACTCAATCCTAAGAGCTAGTTCATGAAGAGTGGATCGCCCAAGTTCATCTAAGGATACCACACATATGAAGTCAACGTTTTGACCCTAAAACAAAAGAATTGATTAAAAAATAAATTTTATTAGTTCTTTAGGACAAATATGAGCTAGTTCACTCATGTATCATGATAAGCGCAATTTGGGACCAAATTCATACGAAGGGCAAATTTGTTCTACTTTCCATAGTTCTTTTTTTTTAGAATAGTATTTTTTCTATTTTCCATAGTTGAGGTGCAAATCTGAAGTAATCCACCAATGATAAGGCTATGTTTTGGACCACATCAAAATAAGGGCAATTTTGCTAGTCGAGGGGCATTTTTGGCCCTTTTCTTTTCTTAAAATTCAAAAACTACTTTTGGTGAAAAGCAAGCTGAAAGTACTAGAATACAGAGGAGATTCTATGGATGGAAAGAAGCTTTCTTTACAGAAAATAAGCACTAAGCACTTCTTCTTGGAGAAGCTTGGTCAAATAGGCTATTAATCTGGAAATGGACTAGCACAAGAACCTTTCCAGAAAAATCAGCCTAAAATTTATGCTAGGGAGCACTCAGAAAGGCAGGAAATGGCCCTCGAGAAAAATCTGGAAGGTAAATGCATCAGCTAAGGTACTATTCTTTGATACATGAAAATCTAAGTAGAGGGCTTATGAACTCAGCTCCAGATGATTTATGTGTGCAAATGTTGAGGACAACTCCCTTCAGTTTCTACACTGCACTTTTACCAATGTTTTGGACGGTGAAAAGCGACAAGGATCTGCCTCGCGGCAAGGCGCTTGCCTTTTTGAAGTGAGGCGCCAATTAACACCAAAAACTTAAAATATTTAATTGCATGTATAAATGACCAAAATCTCAATAGCAATAACATATTAGCAAAGATGTCAATTCAAAAACTAAAGGTAGATAATAGATACTAAAAGTCTAGAGTGACTCAATAATTCATAAGACAAGCAATACCAAAACAGAAGAACGAGAAAGAAGAAACCGGGCAGATTGCAGATTGAGAAATAACAAAAAAACAGAACCAAAAAACTGTCTCACTGGTTAATGAGAAAGAAGAAAGGTAGTCGCTAAAGTCAAAACAGAGGATAAAGAAGAAGAACGAGAAGAAAGGAGCAGAAGGCAAACATGATGTCGCCTGAGCCCTAAAGTCCGACGTAGAGAATCGACTTTGAAGTTTAAGGTGCGTAAGTCACAAATAAACCCTAATTTTACATTTTAAGTTTTAACTTGTTGAGTCATAGTTTTCAACCTTACCTTGCCTAAGCTAGTAATAGGCGACCTGGCCCTGCCGCTCTAGTAATAGGCGACCTTGCCTCGCTTGCTAGTACTGGGTAACCCTGCCTTGCCTCGCACCAAAGGGGCTAAGGCAAGCGCCTTTCACAACACAAGTTGTTATGATACAGTTATCGCATTTGTTTTTTAGTATGAATGACTGAACTATGCCAAAGCTAACAAATGACCGCTTGAGATGTTGGGTGTGGTGTAACTGGTCCGTGTGGTCGTGTCAGGCAGAAGAAATGTAATGACCCTCCATGTCGTTTCCTCCATTTTCGATCTTTTTAGCATTTAGAACTTTTTTGTAGCGACCCCAAGTCATTTATGACTTGTTAGGACTGAAGGTTCAGTCGCGAGTCGTTCATTTGAATTTTGTGCAAGTTCCGTGTTTTGGAGCCTTTGAAACTTGAACGGTTGACTTCGGTCAGAAGTTCAGGAAGACGGCCTCAAAATGCAATTATGAGTGTTCCATCAACTCTAGAAGGGCTATTTTAGACTAGTAGCATGGTTGGTTTGGGCCCCGAGACTTCTGACGTGAGTTTGTGTTGTTAGGCATTTTAACTTTGAAGCTTAAGCCAAAGTTTGACTTCGGTCAACATTCTTGGTAAATGTGCTCGAATGAGAATGTCGAGTTCGGTGTAAAATGACCTTTCATTCAATTCTCAAGACTTCTAGTCTCATTTCGAGCCTTCTTGTGATTTTAGCTTTGTTAGAATATGAATAGGTTTATACAGTCCTATTAAAATAGGAATAGATTTATACAACCCTATTAGAATAGGAATAGGTTTATACAATTTTATTAGAATAGGAATAGTAATAGAAATAGAAATAGGAATACTAAATAGTATCCTACTTGGTAAAGGATTGTATTCTAGGGTCTATAAATAGGGTCTCAATGTAATAATGTAAACAACAATAATTTAATAATATTCTTTTCCTATATTTCTCACATGGTATCAGAGCCTCTACGATCTTGGTAGAAAATCTAAGAGCTTCCGCTGCCGGCGGGTGACTATTACCCATAAATGTTGCCCGTCTGGCCAATGATTATGTTAGCAAAAGTTGGGTCATCGTGTATCTTTCCTATGACTATTTTCTCATATCTAATTTGTGTAGCACCGTGCCATCATTCCGGTGACTACTTTCTTATATCTAATTTGTGTAGCACCATGCCATCCTTATGGTGACTACCTTTATTTTGCATATCTTATTTGTGTAGCACCGTGCATCTCTCCGAACTACTTTTCATATTTAATTTGTGTAGTACCGTGGATTTTTTCGAACTATTTCTCATATCTGAGTTGCATAGCATCATGTGTCTTTTCAGTGACTCCTCAGATTTGGTTTGCATAGTTCCATTCGTCTTTCCGGTAACTCCTCAAATCTGATTTGCATAGGGTTGTGCCATCATTCCAACCCTACCCGTATAATTTCTCTTTTTCAGCAGGGTCGTGCCATCATTCCGATCTATCCTATATAATTTCTTTTTCTAGTTGGGTCGTGACATCGTTCCGATCCTACCCATATAATTTAATTTCTTAGATTGTGACCACTTTTAGCCATCAAATCTAATACTCCGGCATATGAGCATGTTCCGGCAGTTTTTTGGTGACTTGTTTAATATCGACTCGTCTATTGATTCCAACATGATCCACATACTTTATACTAGATTTTGAGCACTTGCAACGACCGTTGCATTGTGAAGAAGTCTATATGGAGCAACCACCTAATTTTGTTGCTCAGGGGGAGTTTAGTAGCCTTGTATGTTGATTACGTAAGTCACTCTATGGTCTGAAACAGTCAAGCTTGGTTTGGGAAGTTCCAACGCTGTAATTTTATTACTCCGTGTTTTATCGGCATTATGCATCAAATTTAGTATTTCATGAGAAGACCAAGCACATTGAGATTGATTGTCAATTTTGTGAAGTCGAGTGATCAACTTGCAGATATCTCACCAAGCCCCTCATCGGTCCTCGTGTTAATTACATTTGTAACAAGCTAGGTACATGAATTATATGCACTAGCTTGAGGGGGAGTGTTAGAATATGAATAGGTTTATACAGTCCTATTAAAATAGGAATAGATTTATACAATCCTATTAGAATAGGAGTAGGTTTATACAATTTTATTATAATAGGAATAGTAATAGAAATAGAAATAGGAATACTAAATAATATCCTACTTGGTAAAGGATTGTATTCTAGGGTCTATAAATAGGGTCTCAATGTAATAATGTAAACAACAACAATTCAATAATATTATTTTCCTATATTTCTCACAAGCTTAAAATGGAACTCGAGTGTGGGACCCACTTTTCATCTAGATGACCTCGAATAGAAGTTTCGATGACTCCATTGAATCCGGAATGTCATTTACAATCAGATTTCATATATGATTTGTGTTAACAGGACTTAGGATGAGACCGGAGCATCAAAACCAAAGTTTAGCCTGAGCTGGTGTCGATACGATAGCTTCAACAACCCCTTGATCGCTTTTGCAGTGGTCGCTTTCGCGGCAGGAGCCTCTTGGGCATGGTCAATTTCGCAACCTAGGCATCGCTTTCGCGGTCAGCAATGATGTTATAACTCTTATTTTAACTCGATTTTCAACATCTCTCCCTATATTCAAACTTTGATATCTTGAGCTAGAAAGCTCTGTTTTGGGTGATTTCAAGTGTTGTGCGTTCGTGTTGATCGTGGCTATGCATTGGAGTACTCAAGGAAGCATGAAGGTCGCTGGTTTTAGGTAATTTTCATCCCAAGAGGGCTGCCATGTCTCGTTAATTAGAGAATTTTTGCATGTTGTCGTTTGGGCTGTCCCGGGCATCAAATTGTGTCCCACAAGCTGGATAAGTCATTTCGAACCTTTTGTCGGAGTCAATTTTGGGATTCCTAGCGTGGGTCCCACATTCCAATTTGACTCAATTTTTGGTCTATTTCCAATTATTGCGAATTTGATGTCTAAACGTCCATAATGACGTTGTGATCAATAATTTGATAGTGTGGTGGTGTTCGGAAGCGGTTAGCTCTTGTGCGGTGGTTTCGGAGCACGCGTGATCGGCTTCGAGATAGGCTTCGATCTATTTTTTTAATTGGGCTTTTTAGATAATGCTTAGTATAAATTACATGTGATTTGGATTGTATTTGTCGGGTATTAGTTTCCCTCCTTTCCATTCAATCTTTTCTCGACTCTGGTAGGAGCTTGGGCTTGTTGTGGGTGCTGGATCCTTAATTTAGGTGTGTAGCCTCGCTCATGGTATAGATTATCATGTTTATCCTTGTTAGGTTTGGTACTTGTGGCCTTAGACTAGGATTGAACCTTAGATGCCTTAGAATGCTTTTATTCGCCCTTGTAGTTGTTAGTTACTCCCTGTAGGGCTTGTATTGGGTTGTTCATCTAGTATTGGTGCTTGAGACCTTGGTGGCTCGTCTTAGCCGTAGGTTGGCACTAGATGTGCTCAGTCATAGACTGAAGCGGTATGATTGGGTAGGGCGTAGTCCCTTGAGTTTGCTCCCCCTTATTTATTCGAAAGCTTTCCTTGGTTCCTTCACTAGTTGAATTGCGGTAGGCTTGTTTGAGTTACTAAGTTATGATTATATTGTTGGACCCGAGGCCGTGTTCGAGGACTAGTAGAATCCCAGGTTAGTACTCTCATTCTTGGTAGCGTGGTATGGTTAGTCTTATATTTATTTGATGGTGAGTGCCATGTTTGAATGATGGTGATGGCATGCAATGCATTGGTTGTTCATTCTTACGTGTTTTGTCGTACGATCCCGGCTCATGCATTGGCTCATCTTATCATTCATGGAGAAATATTTCACTCTACTTTTATTCCAAACTGGTTTTAACGGGAGTTGTGCCACATGTATCACTAGATTTACTGATTTTGAGACTTATGAGGCATCATTGATGTGCTCATTTCCTACTTGAGACATTAGAGGCCTCTAGGATGTGCTCAGTTTTTACTTGACTAGCCACCGCGTGAACTAGGGGTGTGCATCGGTCGGTTCGGTTCGATTTTATGAATTATCAATTCGGTTTATCGGTTTTCAATTTTTAAATACGCTAAACCTATAACGAACCAATAAGATAATTTTTTATCGGTTTTCAGTTTATCGATTTTGGTCCTTAACGGTTCGGTTTTCGATTTAACCAATAAGAATATGCTTATAAAACAAATATATGACTTCTCTAATAAATTTGACATGACAAGGCAATAATGTAACTTTACAAAAGCTCATAAAATAGAAATAATAATAACAAACATGAAAAGAACTATACATGTGTAACACAAAGAGAAATAAAGAGGAATATGATTCTTACTTTAGGTTTTGATGACTTGTATAATGTAAAGTTGTGAACTCAAAGTCATAGCGAAGTATGAATTGATGGCTAAATGATAAAGAAATAACTATCAAGTTATTGAGATTAATATTTATTAATATGTATGTATATGTAAACGTATTAAATTACTATAGTCTTAACTCTTAATGGGTTATTGATTTACCCAATAACCCAAAATACCGAACCGATAACCCGATAATTTTTTTTTATAAAACCATTAAGAAACCATTAACCCAATGGCAATAAACCAATAACACTTTTTTCGGTTCGGTTTATCGGCAGGTTCGGTTTTTGCACACCCCTAAGCCCGCGTCGAGGCTCTTTCTTGCATGATTTTGACTACTCATGATCCTCTACGGAGTTGATTCCTACTATTTACATATTAAAGGTATGGTCTTATTCTCTACGGAGTCGACTTGCTATAAGACCTGGATTCAAGCAGAGAATACGAACTACCCGCATCCCCTATGAGCCTCTCTGGCCGTGAGTCTCATAGTACTGGATGAGGGAGTTGCATGGGTCCTACCTCACTCGCACGGCATGGAGGTGTACACTTGGTGGTTACAGATGGTTACTAGCGATTCTAATGCATACTCTGCATTCATATGCATTGCCTATCACCAGTATACTTGTTTGTTGATTGTACCCTCCGATTTATGGGGCCGATTAGGTTATATTTGTTGTTTGTACCTTCTGGGCTTATGGGGTCCGGTGAGGTTATTGTTTGACTATATCCTGTTCTTTGTTGTTATTTATCTGCTAGCTGATAGGTTTTGGTTTTAGAATTGTGGTTGTTAGTCCTCCTGACCCTAGGTAGTTGACTTTGTATCTGAGTTGCTTATGATTAGGCTGTTGGCTTGTGGTCCAGGTACTTTTTTGACTCGGTTCCTTATTTCTTGCGTTCTATTTTTGTTCCTTATTGCTTGTATATCATATTATCTCATGTTTAGTTATATGTGCTATGCTTTCCTTATTACATGTTGCTTATACTTGTGTTATCTTTGAGCTCAGTCGGCTGATGCCTTCTGAGTACCGCTTTTGATACTCATAGTACACTTCTACTCTCTGCAGATCATAGTTTAGGTTCTCGCCGTTGATTTGGAGTCATGCGGAGCAGCTTGGACCTCGGAGACTAGGGTGAGCTCCCGGCGTTCGGAGTTTCCAATTTCCGTTTGTTTTGGCTAGGCTTAGTCTTTATATTATATTTTGAGGCAGCCTGTACTCATTCTGTATTTGTAAAAGCTTCGTACTCTCATTTTGATTAGACACTTAATTACTAATCGATGTCGCGTCTTGGGATAGATCCTTGTGTTATATTTCTAATTATTGCCCTTTTTCTTCGCTTTGTTGTAAGCTTTATGCTTCTTGTTATTGGCTTCTGCTTGGTAGCCCGTTGCTTATGGCTCCAGGCTAAGGGTTAGGCTTACCTACTAGTGGGGTGTAGTAGCTGTCATCATGACCTCAGAAATTGGGTTGTGACAAGAAATGATGGAGAAATTCCATTTAGGAAAGAAAATTTAGATGTTCCGAGGTAACTGCCTCGAGAAATGTGCCAAAGAGCATTTTGACGGTCTTACACCCCTGTTTTTTTTCTTCTCCTCTTAGTTTTCCACTTTCACTTTGTTTAGTGATCTTATTTCAAGTTACATTCTTTATCTCAAGAGTTATTGTCCTTGTTCTAAGGTTATTTTTTTTTTCAATTTATTTTTGACTTTTTTAAGCTATATTTATTCTATAGTACTATGGTTTTAATGTTTTTTTTTTTTTGAGAAATATTTAATAGTTATATTTATTCTATAGTACTAAGTTTTAATGGTTTTAATGTTTAGTTGCTATTTTGTTGTGTTCATAGGAAAAATGGAAGACTAATCCCATCTTGGAGAATGAAAGTTCGAATTCTACAATACACATGTAAGTTTATCACAAAATATCTCTCAAATTTAAATTATCTTATAAATCTATTTTTATAATGTTAGACTTTTTAAGGTGAATCCCCGCACTTGTATCCATGTTCAAATTCGTACTCCTGAATCTTAAAATTTAGATTTTGCCAAATCCGACTCTCAGATCCGCACCCGAGTCTGACCAACTTAGTATAACAGGGCACATAGCATGAGACTATGGTGGTCGCTACACATGTTCCCCAGGTGGGATGTGGACACATGAAAATAGTTTGATTCATGGCACAAACATCTTATTTAAGCAAACATGGACAACCATATACATTATGATATCACCACAAACTTCAAGGGATTAAAAGACCATTATTGCTGAATAGAATGTGAAGCATGACAACAATATAACTTACAACCTGGGGAATCAAAAGGCATCCTTACCAGAAAGACGATGAGCATTAAGACCGCCATTAGGGACCAAAATTTCTAAACGGCCTTTTATGGGCTTCACAACTTTCTGGAGAATCTCTTGACGTTCCTTCAAGCTCCGATGAATAACACTGGTATCCCCAACATAAAGAATATCGAACGCAACATCTATTGATATGCAATGTTAAGGGAGAGGAAGCCAACCAACATTATGGAGATTCAAGGACAAGCATCGCTGACATTAACACACTCATTTCCTGCTGAGCTGCCAAACTTGGAAAACATTGTAGAAACAAAAAGGATACAACATAACTGCAACACAACCAAAATATATTTCATTATGCCGATCTTTTACAGGAGTGACATGATAAAATAGTAATGTTCTAAAGACGAACCTGCCTATCACTATCAAGACCCTCTCTTGCTGCCTTAGCTATTATATAAGTAAGAAATTCACAATGAGAAGTCGAGCAATTCAGAAACAAAAATAGGTTTATGATAGATTAACAGATCATCAGCATACATTGAAAATGCATCAAAAACTAGCAGACAACACAGATTTTGTGGAGAAAAATGTCAATCAAGGATCATAAGCACCTATTTCTTGATTGGAACCAAACTCTGCAAAGCGGTTTATTGATGCATCCCAAACCAACATTTCACCATCGAGTATGCACCTGATCAAAAAAGAGAGGTAAGGAGAAAGTCAGTCGCAGCGGAAAAGGTAAGTACCCCTCATTACAAGGCTACATGCAATAGAAATAGATATCAAAGATCTGCACAGTTCAGAAAATAACAAAGTATATTTCGTTTTCCAAAAAAATAACTAGTTGTCAGAGGTACTTGATTCCATCAATTAAAGATAAACCAAAAACATCACTTCATGTCAGATCAGTTCTGGGGATGTACCAGCATCAAAAAGCTGAAAAGAAGGATGCTATCACAAAATAGAGGATCACACAGCACATCCCTGTTGGGAGTTCTTCATAAAACAGACTAATTCTTGTTCTCTTCTTTAAACAGAACTTATGCTACATAATCAGTTTGGGTCATTTCCGCATAATATCTTTTCCAGCAACCTTGCATCTCATCTCCCACTGACCACTCCCCCACTAACCATCTCTAAGAAAAATGGGACAGCAATATGAGAGGCATGTCGTGATCATAAAACCCAGACCCACGACATCATCACATAAAAATTGAAACTGAATTCAGACACGGTCAAACAAAGTACCCTACTAGAGTCTTGGGCACAGTGACCGACAGGCATGTGTATTGATGTGTACAGGCACACATTTTTTCCCTTTCTTTAATGAAATCAATTAATTATATCAAAAAAGTAATCGACAGGCATCTGGTGGATTTGGTAGCAAATCTAGACATGAAATAACAATTAACAAATCATAGGGTGATGTTAACAAATTAAGGGGGGGGGGGGGGGGGAGAGGG